>JAQFYB010001296.1:0-34508 GCA_034694085.1 Pogonognathellus longicornis
ATTCAGCAATCACATATTAAAGTTTGGAGAGTTTTGTGGGTCAACAAAATTCCAATGTATTCCGTGCGTCCCTCTTTTTCGCGCTACGCGCGAATTTTATGTATTTTGTCCATTTTTGCTCAAATTTTTCGCGCTTCGAGTGAAATTTTTTTACCTCATGTTTTAGTTTGCACCCCCAAAACCAAATCCTGGCTACGCCCCTGGTTTTGACTTACAACGCGTTCACCGTTGAGCACTTCAATCAAACCTAACCTTCAGTTATATTTCAAAGTAGAGTCCGAATTGTTTGCTTAGTTGGCGGAGGCCTTTAAAACAAGTACTTGTATTTAATCACCGTAAATGATTCCCGTGCACTACTGCTCGGTGTACACTACAGCTCTCAGATTTCACAGATCGAGAACACTACAGCTCGCGATTTTACTGCTCGCCGACTTTACAGCTCCACCCTTTGTTTTAAAGTCTCATGAAAAATTAATAGGGCTCTTTGTATCATTTTGCTCTAAAACCCGCTCATTATGAAAGTTACTGTGCATACTGTACATAATATTACTATGATATTATGGAAACAATGTACCTACCTACTACCTGCCTAAGTATGCCTGACGCTTACATGAACAAAATTATATATACTATTTATGTTATGAACAATGCACATACCTACATCAATTTCGGATGTAAAGAATTTAATTGAACGAATTGTTGATTATCATGTACCTAATAATATCAAGCTCAAAGTTACATAGCTAGTAGTTACATATCTGTAGTAGGTAAGCAATTCTAATTCTTTATACATTTATTACATATATAGGTTACAATTTATTAATACACATCATTTACTGGATGAAATTTTGTGAGAGTGCATGTAAAAGAAAATATTTCTTCCATTGATTCAGTTATTTAAATGATTACAATAAATACAGTGTAAATATTGATATTTCTGGGATAAACAATTCTTCAGAGCAAAAGGATGCAAAGAGCTCTATTAATTTTTCATAAGACTTTAAAACAAAGGGTGGAGCTGTAAAGTCGGCGAGCATTAAAATCGCGAGCTGTAGTGTACGACGTTTTTTTTAAACAACAACTCCCCAGGGTACGGGGAAGTAAAGCTGTAAAGGCTTGTACAGTGAAAGACAATTAGAATATAGAAAAACTACTTCATGGCTTTTACTGCTTTACAACAGATTGCTAAACGCCAGTTTAAGTTAACCGTACTACTATCTTATCTACCACTGCGGGTTCAAATTGAGAACATCCATCGTACGTAAGCAAGAGGATAATAAAATAATAATCCAGATAGTATGCAAGATATGCATGAACAAGTTTATGAACAAGCAAGAGCTCGCGTTCTAAGCAAAGCAGTGAAATCTGAAATCATCACTTTTCTAGCTAGAATAATACATAAATAAATCTTATAAGGGCATGTATATCGGCGAATATATATTGGTTGACTAAAATAAATTTTTGCATTGAAAATATAATTCACCAGGGACAATACAATTCGCCACTGGTGAATTATTAACGAAATTTTCACATAAATTAATTCATGAAAAACTTTCGTGAACTACGGTAATTTTGATTGAATTGCTATTTAATTATATTTTGTCTACTTATATATTGGTAGTATCCCGTCATGTATGTTAGTATGTTAGTAAGCTGCATACATAAGTGTTTATAATATATATATCAATAAGTAGCATCAATAAGAGATATGCTGGTGTGATGTTTTGGTAAAGTCAAATTTTATGTTTGTAAGAATTTAAAAGTCACTTCCTGTTTATTTTAGCATCACATTTACATTGTGCAATGTACACCTAATACTGCATGTGCCAATCAGGAAATAGCTCAAGAAGTATAAAATGACGTAAAGACATGAATGGATGGATTGACCTGTACTGCATGTTCCTATTTTATTGGAGTTGACATTTACATTGTCCAGTGCATTGTAAGTATATCCCATGTGTATATAATTTATCGTATATCCATCCCATACGATACAACTTTTAAACTTACTTTGGAGTTTGGAGATACACCTTTCCGCATTATTCTTACTACTTCTTACGTACTAAATTGTATAATCAGAACTGAGGAAGTATATGTAATAGTGTTAGAACAATAGTTATTTTGTCAACCCATGTTCAATTAAATAGTATCTGTACAGGGACGTAACCAGCATTTCGAATAGGAGGTGCTAGGTATAAAATGATTGTGGTGTGGCAATGTAGATACAAAAGATGTAAATACTTTATCTTGTGATCAAAAAATAGAATAAAAATTGAAATTGCGAGTAATTGGTATGCATTAACCAGAGATGGGAACGGACCGGCCCGAACCCGTAATTTACTGACTTCGGGGTGGAAATTTCATGTATTGCAACCGGGTTCGGTTCGAAAGTTTTCGGACCGGGCTTGGAAAATATGAGGTTCGTACCGGACCGGGCCTCATTTTTTAATTTTAGTTCGGGTTCAGGCCGCAGATTTTCGGACTGGGTTCGGACCGGGTTTCAAAAAACCGGCCCTCATTAACATAGTGAAATCTAGAAGTGAGCGTTCTGTTTATAATAGTTAATCACGATGTCCATATTTCAACATCACCAAAAAAGATTTTAAAGTAAACATGATTTTAACTCTTTCCAGCAAATTTCTTAATTAATGCTGGCAAGTACGTTCAAAAAATTTGTAAAATTGCAATAATTTGGTACAAGGCAGCAAGGTTAACCAATTGGCTGGTAGTATCTTGGAGGGTACAAACATGATTTCATTATAAATGAAAATTATCGCGCATAGTTAAAAAAATTGCTTATTTGTGCAAAAATTAACCAATAAAGCATTACAATATTCCCTCGTAGCCCGAAATTTTTTGTAATTTTGTGCACTATTTTGGTAAAATAACCTCGTTTTTGGTATTTCTGGGATGTAGCCTGGTCTAATTCAAAAGTTCAAAGTTGTATTTTATTAATGTGTCAAGTTATAGCCATTTGCATGAACAGTCTTTAACTGTATAACAATACAAAATCAGTAATATTGCAAAATAAACGTAATTGCAATAAATTCCAGATATTTGCAATTTTATGGAAAAAAATTAATTTGTTGTACACGTGGTTAAAAATTTACAATAATATATGTAAACCAGAATAATATGGGGCAAGGGGGTAACTTAAGCACCGTTAGTGGATACGGCCTGATAATGCATACATGTACCCTAAACCATAATAATGAACTAGAACGACACATTGTCACATTGCTAGTGTACCTACTATTATTGACTCAATTTCCACTACCCCATGAACTCCTTTTATCGGTGCTTTATTAGCTGCGTTACATTACTTTGTAAACGTGGATACAGTGGACCCCTCGGAGAGTAGTCTAATAGTCTCTGAATATGAATACACAATACACGTATGAATAAAAATGTAGACGTGGCCTGTGACATGTTCGAAATGTATTGGTAGTTAACGGACTCCAATAAGTACGTACATATTATGCACGAATGCCAATTAATTGGTATCGCCATGCTATCTTAAATGAAATTCATTCGTTGTATTTATATTTGTACTGTTAGTTAATGGCAGCCAACTTGGAACCATCTGCAAAAGCACAAGCATAAATCTTGGTTGTTCCTTACTTCTCTTCTACGTGTAATCGAGTAGCACTGGTATGGTTTTCAACAAACATCTCTTTAGACCTTTAGATATACATGAGAAAAAAGTTTATTAAATTGAAATAACTATAAAAGATTAGTTAGTGTAGGGAGAAATTTATGTTTTTCATTAGATATACCTATCACAATTTTACTATTTTTAGTTTTCACTAAAGTTTGCCGTATATAATATTAGTAAGTAATTATCTATATTATTAGTAGATATATTCTAAACAATGCTTTGAAAGAATATGTTCGGGGAGCCGGTAAAGCAAAGCTTAAATGCCTTCATAGTGTTCATAGCTTTTTTCTCAAATATTCATTCATGCTATGAATTAGTTGCACTCGTAGGTTTGCTACAATGTAAAAATATGTATTTAAATGTACCAGGGGCGCAGAAATCACTGGGGATGGAAAAGTAGTATCGGTTATTTTGCAGTAAATCGCGAATTTTCTCAATTTTACCACACTACTAGCAAAATAGTCACATAATATGTGTACTGCATATTCGGATTTTTCTATACCCGAAATCGAATTATGTATATGTTAAGATCATTTTATTTTAAAATTTCTTCGAGTCTACTCTGTGTGGAATTAGTTTTCAATGTCATCTTTTTTGCCCCAAGGCAGTAGTACTGAAATACGCTGAAATGCTACTGCAAGACTGCAAAACTGCAATGTACTTCAATAAATTATATTATTTTTCTTTACTGTTAAATCATCTTTTCGAATATGTGTGAAGAGCATTTTTTTTAAATATTGCCATAGTTATAGATGAATCTGTTTGCGAATTGTGATGCAACTAAAACTAGTTCGAATTAGGATACATGAATTTACATTTAGTAGTGTACGGAAAAGGTATAATTGATCCAAAACACAAAAGAACCGTTTTATTACGTTTGCTTTAAATTCATGAAAATTATTAATATTTTTAGGCAAAAGTTCACGATGGATAAAAGAATTAAAAATCTTCCTTTAAGTACGCAGCGCGCATGGAAAAGATATTTGGAAGAGCGAATATTCTACTCGAAAGGTTACAATATAATGTTTCATTTGCATTTTCACAAATTATATAGTAATTCATTATATAATAATTATATAATTCATTGCCTAAAGCAATGAAACAATGAAAGGTTTTAAGTGATACTATACGTGGATTAATAATAAAGTAATATGAACTAATGTCATTTGCAACACAGCTTTGCCACTCACCCTAACCATCTTGAAACTGGAAATTCCTTATCAATCTATGGGGTTTAGAAATTTCAAGGAATTTCTAGATATTTTTCATATTAATATTCATCAACAACTTTTGAGCAGTTGTAATCCTTCCCAAATATATCCACGTAAGTTACTATTATTTCTATTAACCCTAGCTGAATTTTAGCATTCAAATGATTACTTATATACTTATATAGTTCCTATAATGCATTCTATTTAGCTAAAACAATATCATTGAACGTCGGTGATGAAGTGCACTACAGGTACAAGGGGAGCGAAATACAAGGAACGGTGAAGTGGCTTGGAGTTGTTTGCAAAGTCACTTGTGCAGGAATAGAGTTTGTAAGCAAGCCAACAATATTTTTTTAGGTCTAGTATCTAAGGATATAGAGTTGGGATCGGGCACGACTTTTGGGTAATAGTATCTAGTACAGTAGTATGGTATCTAGTAGCACTGGCGTAGCCAGGGGGATCAAGCGGGCATATGCACCCCCCTGAAAAAATGTCATAATATCAACAAAACCTACTGGGGTATCCAGAACTATAGTATATAGTCGTACAGTATCTAGTAGCACTGGCGTAGCCAGGGTGATTCAAGGGGGCATATGCTCCCCCCGAAAGAAAATTCATAATTTCAACAAAACCCACAATGTGGTATCTAGTAAAATAGTATAGTATATATAGTAGGACAATATTGAGTATATAATAAAAATGTTGCATACATCATATAGCTATACTATACAGTGTGTTGACACTACTTTGCTATACCGTTTGTAATAGTTTATTTACTTTATTTCATAATAATATGATTAACAATTCTGAATTGTCAATTCAGAATTTACAATTTGTCGGTGCATTATACTCAGGTTGTGCAATGCATAACATTGCATACATATCACAAATATCAATTTCACTAGAGTAGAGCTACCCTTTGATGGACAAACGTTTTTAAGGAACCGAAAAGTCAAGTAGAAACTCAAACGATACCGAACCATGCGTTTCGTTTTTTAAATATTATTCTTCAATCAGAAAATGCCAATTTCGGGACGAGATGTTCCGTTCAGAAGGAGTCCCGTTCACAAGTCTACCATCCAGTACTACTTAATTATACTGCTAAAGAAATTAAAAGTCCAGGAAATATTTTGGTTTTGAACATCGAACACAGTATTGCAGCTTTTTAACAATAAGAGAATGACAGGTTTTTCTATTGAATAAGAGGCCTATTTCACTACACACAGTTGAAGCAGAAAGTTGAAGCCAGCTTAAACCGCCCACAAAACGAGATACTCTAGTTGAATTAGTAGTCCTCTTCCTGATTGGCTCTCATATAACATAATTCATTGGCTCCCAATTAATAACAATATCAATAACAATTTCATCTAACATATTTCATTGGCTGTCGGTCGGCTTCAGCATTCAGCTTCAACTTTGTGTTGTAAAACTAGCTTCGTATTGAATACATACAAGATGTCATTCTGTTATGCAGAAAAGCTGCAATACGGTATTCGCTGGGTTTTGAAATAATCATTAAGTTCTAATGCGAATACTTTTTGTTAGAGCAAGCCGATCGGTTTTCCATATGATTCCAGTTCGAGCTTGCCTTTTCAAAGCAAACCAGGATATGCACGCATTGTACCCTTGCGAGATATTAGCAAGGTTCATGAATTTACAAATACCAACTTGACACCTTTGGGAACACAGGCTAATTATGGGGCTACTAACTCAAAGAACAGAGTATCATTCAAGCAAAACTTAACATCAAGTTTAGTGACAATTGAGCTGAACAATGCCTCTGCAAATAATTCCATCGATAACATGCCTGGTTACGAAAAAAACAAGACACGTTCTTGGAAATCAAATTTTCCGACTCTCTACAAACTCTTATGTTGCCATAGAGGAAACAAAGAACAGGATGAGGACAACATGGTTTATACTCAAGATGCGCCCAAAAGGAAGTATAGGGGGGAATTCATGGATACTTTTTCGAGAGTTTTGTCAACGAATATTATAGATGGCCCATGTTCGTCAAAATCATTGTCTGTTACCAAAGAATCATTGGAGGGTCCAAGCAAAATGGCCTTGGCGGATGTCGATGCATCCATAACTGCCGGGGAGGATGCTCCCCAATACTGTATAAAACTGTTTTCTACAGGAGAAATTTCGGAACAGTGCAGTATCTCCGAGACTAAAAAACTTACCAGGTTTTCAGAAATATACATGAGAGGTAAGGAATCATTTTGACAAGTATTTTTGCAATTTTCAATCCAGGAAGATGAAATAGATTATCATATTTCTAATCATTATTAATTGTGAATTTGCGATATACAAATATTTTGAAAACAAATGTCTCAATGTTTTCAGACGACGTAAGCTATGGAAGTGAATGCTAAAAATGAGAAATTCATTGGCAGAGCTACTAAAAATTCAACATAATCAAAAAACTCAATCTGATTACACATGTTTCATCAATAAGATTTATTACTATAATTCAAGACAAATCAAATTGTATTCTACAATAATTCAAAATTACTTGTATCCATTTTGTTGATTGATAAATAATATAGCATAAATGAATTTTTCGAACGGTATTAGTATTACCTTAGTAATAATTATTTGCATAATACATATTATACCTAAAGAAACGTTATTACCTATTTGACAGTAGCAATAATAATCATTTTAGGAGAAAAACTCAAGAGAAAAACTAGTTATTTAAACTTTTCCAAAATTGGAAATTTTTGTTTGTAATGTAGTTTGAAAGATGAGAGAAAATACAATTACAATTTAGAGAATATTAAGTTTAATTAGAAACAATCCCAGTGGAATCGTTTAGATCTGTATGGCCCATACAATGCCAATATAACTTTTGAAGGGAATTTAAACTAACGCCTAAACACTACTTCAGTGTGAGATACTCCACATAGTATAGTACCAATACTAGTCATGCACTCTAAATTGAAATGTTTGTGGTAGACATATTAAATGTTGATTATTAGAGTGCCAATTTTATATTACATCACATAGTAGTATAGTAGTAGTAGTAGTAATAGTAGCAGAAGTATTATATACTGTATAATATTGTAGGTAGGATATTAGAGTAGGTATCTAATAATATTATATTCATAGTAATGTATACAGGTATTATCCACGCTTCTAGCTAATAATATTAACAAGGTTCATGTCATGAATAAACAAATGCTTTCTGAGATTGAGACTCCGAAATATTATATCGTTTTACAAATCAGGAGGTGGCATATAGAATTCCCATTTCGGTGGTTCAGGAGCGGAACGTGTCGTCAAAATTATTCCAGCAACCAAGACAAGTAAAATGCAAATAAGGACTTGCATATTAGCCCGTTGTTCTTCGGATTTAGACGGATCATCAGACGTGGCTGTGTCAATATAATCTGCCATGGCTTGCAAAGCTCTCACAGTAGTTTTCACCAATGCACGGCACAATCGAGTGCTCAATTGAAGGATGTCTTCATTTTCAGATGGCTGAGGAAGAGCTGAAGCTAAAGTTTCCGCTATTGAAAGTCGGGCAGGGGTTGCTGGAGGCGAGGAAGACACTACTGGTTGACGAACAGGACTCGACAATGGGACTTGGCTGGTTGTCTCAGGCGGAATATTAGGCGTCATTTGTGGCCGGGGGACTTCAATTGGTTCATATAAGGGCTCCTCTTCTACGGGTGGTGGTGGTGGCCGGTATCGTTCCGTGGATGTCACAATGTTTTCCTGTTGACTCAATGCTGAGTTTGCACTTGCTAATGAGGCGAGTAAATGTTCGGCAGATGCTAAAGATAAATGTCCAATAATTATGTCTTCCGGACAGGAACTCTCGTTTTCGTTGTCTTCTTGTTCCTCCGTTTGCAGATTTAATTCTTGAGGGATATTTCGTTCCTGCTGTGGTGGTTCAACTTCCGGAGAAGCGAGTTGATAGAAAGATGGCGGCGGTATTGAAGGAAGATCCACTGTGTCGCTGGACAAATTATTACAATTTATTTGATCACTATTCAAATTCTGAGCTTGGATTCTATCAACAGTTAGGGCTCCAGTGCTTGTCAAGGAATTCACCTGCGCAAATAGTAAGTTAGATATTGTATTATGCATAGTGAAAACATTATAATTTAAAGCATTTATGCAAAATTTTGAAATTGAGAAATTTACCTCAAGATGAGGAGCTTGAAGGTGGTCGACTGTTATAGAATGGGCACTCAAATCGTTTACTCGCAAGAAATCAACTTCTAACTCTTCAAGATGCAATCGCGTAGGAAAAATAAATTGCGGTTGCACCATTACAGGAGGAGGTGGTGGTGGCAGCGAAACAGGTTCTGGTTGTGCAACGGGCTCCTGCAGACGAATAGGTTCCGGTTGACGAATGGGCTCCGGTTGACGAATGGGTTCTGGTTGTACAATGGGCTCGGGTTGACGTATAGGCTCGGGTTGTCGAACTGGCTCTGGTTGTACAATGGGCTCGGGTTGTTGAACGGGTTCTGGTTCTGGAAGAAGTTCTGGTTGGCGAATGGGCTCTGGTTCCACAACAGGTTGAGGCTGTCGAATAATTTCTGACTGTTGAATGGTTTGAGACTGTAAAATGGATTCTGGCTCTCTAATAGGTTCTAGTTGACTAATTATGGGCTCTAGATCTTGGATGGGTTCTGGTTGTACAATGGGCTCCAGTTGCCGAACGGGTTCTGGTTGCGGAGGTGGAGACGGTTCCACATTTGCTGGTATACGTGTTTCAATAATTACTGGTTCTATTTGACTAATTCCTCGAAGAGGATCAGGTGGTGGTGAGGCTTGAAGTGTAGACTGAACTGTGGGAACGAAGTCGTCCACATCTTCATATGTAGGAGGTGGTGGTGGTTGTGTTTCATCAGGAAGTTCCGCTTCTTGATCATCTGAGGGTATCCGACTTTCAGAATTTCTGAAAATATTACAAAAACTCTTAAAATGTTTTTTAACATAATTTAAAAATACAGGAATTAAAACTGCGAGATTTTGTCGAACCTTAACTTATCAACTCGGCTGCTGTCGTCCTCCTCAAATGACGTTGTATTGTTTAGCTCGTAATCATCTCCTTGTACTGGATCCGTTTGAACAGCCACGTTGATATCACTATTGGCTAATAGACTCCTAGCATCCTGCTCCACATTTTCAGCAGACCTCCCCAAAACTGGAATATTGGTTGCAATGAAAAGCTCCTCCACGACTTCTCTTTGTGAATCATCATCGAAGTTGGCATATTGGCGTACTCCCATAGCTCTTTCGATGAAAGTTTGGTCCAAGTCATTTAATGGCGCTGGGGACCTTTCCGGTCGGGGAGGTGGTGGCAGCGGACGTCCCTGCATGATTCCAATGGCTGTGCTCGGTCTGGGCTCATCGGGATGCTCTCTTCTTGACGGAGGACTCTTTTGAACGAGGTTTTGATTAGATTTTGATTTATTGCGTGGAGGTCTTTTGGGTTTTAGTGTACTGTACGTTCGATGAGGTCGTGACGGGGGAACAATATGGAACGTTCTTGGAGTATATCTCGGCAGAGAGAAGAAGAGAGGGCCACTGCCGCTTGTGTCGGATTGCTGATCTTTCCGCTTGAGACTGCTGCCTTTGCTACCGCCTTGGCTCCCATTCCCATTACCCCTCTTCTTTTTCCGCGGTGTGGTTTTCGGAGGATCTTTCGCGTCCTTGTGAACAATGGCATAACCAGCTTCATCCACGTAATCCAAAGTGTCATCTAAGTCGAGTTCAGTGTCGTCTATTCTACTTTCGCTCTCGGCTGGTCCCATTTGAGGATGTTCTGCTCGAAGAGTTGAGTCCGGTCGACTATCGACGGATCTGTCACGTAATTCTTCATCAGCTAATTGTAAATTGTTTTCGTTGTCACCTATTTCGGGTACGAGACTTGAACTTTTATCACTTTTTCTTCTCTCTCGCTTTGGTATGGCGGGTTGTTGCTCTTCGGATTGTGAGGGATCAAGACCCATGACTTGTTCTTCTAATTCCCGCATCCACTCATTGGCTGCTATTGTATTGTAGTAAAAGGCATGTGGGGATCCGGGGGCTTTAGGTTTCCTTCTCTTCGTTCGTTCGGGTTTCGTAGGCTCGTCGCTGACAGGTTCATAGTAGCGACCCTCGTCATCGTACTCAACACCCGTAAGATTTTCTTGTGTTGAGAGATTGCTCGCTTCTTGATTTGCTTCGGCCTCCATCAGTGCCAATTCTTCCTTGACTCGTCGTGCCACATTTTCGTCTTGAGCAGCATCTTCTTCTTCTTCTTGGTTGTTAGCAGCGTCTTCCTCTTCCTCGTCACCATGTTCCTGCATGTACGCAGAGACATAACCGCCAGATTGTTTTCGTTTCGGACGTTCAGGCGGGAAAGTTTGGAAATTTGGTGAGCCTCTTTCTTTTTCTTTGCGTGGTGGTTTTCTTGGAGTTCTTGTGGGTCTTGAGGGTGGAGATGGGAGATCAAAACCTGCAAGAGCGTTTGGTATAGTTGGCCTGAATGCTTGCCGCAGTTCTTCCACAAGGAAACGATTAACTTCTTCTTCATCTTCACCTTCAGAGATGCCTCTCTCTCGTAGGAAAAACTCATCTGAGTCGATTTCTTCAAGAACGCCTTGTCTTCTCACTTGCATAGAAGATGAGGCCATTGAAGAACCCGGAGGAGAATCCCGCGAAGACACATTTCCAGAGAAAGGCTCTTCAGACGCGTCTCTGCTTTGAACTAGATCAAGTGGCGACTCCCAGTCACGATCTGCTCTGCCCAATAATGCACTTCTCGCAAATTTTCCATCTTCATCATCACCACCACCTGCTTTTGCTTGTGCTGTAGGTCGACTTTCAAAACTTGGAAACTCCATAGGTTGACTGGCGGATTTCTTTTGCTCTGCAATCTCTTGCTGTTCCGCAGTCCTTCTGCGGAATCTAAATGTGGGTCTTGGAGACGAGTCTTCTATTTGCTCCATTTCCCTTCTTTCTTCTACTCCTTCTATTTCCATTTCTGCGGCCTCTGCAGCTTCCGCTTCTCGTTCTTCAGCCTCTTGTCGGCTTTTCAATTTTGCAGCTTCCTGTTTCGCTTTGATTTCCTCAATTGTAGCTTGACATTTTTCATTCACTTTCGTACCCAATTTTTGAATGTTTTTTCCCAGAACACCCATTTTTTGTCCAAAATCTTTCGACTTTTGTGAAGCAATTGCTTTTCCCTTCACACCGAACCCTTTCAGTTGTTTTCCGATTTTCTCAAGTTTTTCTTTGTGTTGCGGTTGTTTGGATGAAGGCGCAGCTTCTTCCTCCATTTGACTTTCAAACTCACGTCCTTGCAACTGTTCCATTGCAACATCAACATCTGTGTCTACAGATGGTTGTGTAACGAATATTTGAGGATCCCTCAGTCGTTCCGGAGTCTCTTCGTCCATTTCTAAGTCCCTATTTCTTAATTCATCTTCGTATTGAGACGCCAGTTGGTTCTCCAGTTCTAACTTCTTTTTAGGGTGTTTTGGCGAAGGTCGAGACTGAGGACTTTTGTGTCGAATGAATCTCTTTTTCAAATCTATCTGAGGAAGCTGAGGCAAAGCTGGCAAATGCGGAAGTTGAGGCAAATTCGGTCTGTACAACTTCTTCTTTCCTTTCCTAGACCTCAAGGAGGAATTTCCATCTTGAATTTCTGCTTCTTCCAAATCTCCTTCCGCCTCTCTTGCTCTCAGTTCGTCATCTTGTTGTTGTAAGATTCTCATTTCTTCTTCAGCTCTAGCGGCTTTCATTTCTTCTTCTTGTTCTGCTCTTTTCTGTTCTGCCGCTTCTAATTTTGCCTTCTTTGCTTCTTCAGCTATTTGTTGTTTTATTAGTTTCTCTTCCTCCTTCAATCGTTTTTGTTCTTCTTTAGCTTTTTCTTTCAGCAACTTTTCTTCAGCTTTTCTTGCTTTCTCTTCAGCAGCCTCTTTTTCCTTTCTTGCCTTTTCTTCTGCCGCTTCTTTCTCTTTTCGAGCTTTTTCCTCAGCATGTTCTTTTTCTTTTCTGGCTTTCTCTTCGGCAGCTTCTTCTGCTTTTCTTGCTTTCTCTTCTGCAGCTTCTTTTTCTTTTCGAGCTTTTTCTTCGGCTGCTTCTTTGTCTTTTCGAGCCTTTTCCTCAGCGTGTTCTTTTTCCTTTCTGGCCTTTTCTTCTGCGTGTTCCTTTTCCTTCTTAGCCTTTTCTTCGGCTGCTTCCTTTTCTTTCCTTGCTTTCTCTTCAGCTGCTTCCTTCTCCTTTTTAGCTTTTTCCTCTGCCTTTATCGCGGCTTTATCCGCCGCTGACTGTTGTGCAGGAGTATCATGCTGAACTTCAACGATCTCCTCCACAACTTTCTCAGATACGATTTCCATAGGAGTTTCAGGCTCCTCTAATTTTCGTTTTGCTAAAGGTTCCTGCCCTTCGTCTTCAGGTACTTCTTGGTCATCCTCCTCTTGAGCTACATCCTCTGCTTTTCTTTTTTCCTTTGGCTTCTTTTTAGCCATTTTAATTCCCGTCCAATTATTGAACTTAGGACGCACAGGGATTGAAATTTTGCTAATTCTTTGTTTAACTTGACCTGCTGCGGCTTCTGCCTTGGCTTTTAATTGTTCTAAGGGATTGAGCCTACTGGGCCCAGCGTGGGCTACGTGGGCTGTGGGAACCTCTTGGACTCCACCTTCAGCGCCCAACTCGTCGGGATTTGATTCTGGGGCAAATGTAATACTTTTATTCGTTAACGGCCTCATTTTAGAACCCTCTTCTTTTGAATGTGAACGCTTTGACTTCTTTTCTTTTCTCAATCCGGCAGTAAAAGTGGCTTTAACTGGCTGACTTTGATCGTCGTCGTGATGAAAATGATGCCACTCTTTATCACCGTCCACTCCTGAATCTTGTGGATCTGGTTGATCCAAACCGTCTAATCCCTCAGAAGTTAATATCTGAAAGAAGATCAGGATTTATGTACATGAACACTAATATGAGAATACTTTGTTACAAAATAACTTTGACAATTTTTCCAATATAAATAGACTTAGGAAGTTATTTTTGAACTCTACATATAATTTTTGGTAAACCATTTTGCAAAATTTACTTGAATCAAAGATTCCAATGTTGCAATTTTTTAAAGAAAAAAAGATTTGGGTTCATAAAAATATATACCGTACTTCACAAACTACAACCCCACTGGGGCTGTATTGTGGCTATAATCTAAAATTATAGCCATTCAAATCCTCATAATACATATAAATCCACACTCATAATTGAAGCCTGAGCTTTTATTTGCGACATTTTTCCCAAAATAACATCCCAAAACGGAGAACCCCTGGGTTTCTATTGCGTGAACTACGGAATTTTCCAATAATTTCTCCAAGCACAATTTTAATTTGATCCTTCAATAAAAAAACACATTTTTCAGATATTGCCGGATTGCAATAGTAATTAGATTTTTTATATTATATTTTCTAGTATAGTATTTTTTATATTTTTTAGTATAGTATTTCTTACATTTTTAAGTTAATTGAAATTAACGCCTATATATTTCATGTGATGTATATTAATTAATTTTTTAACCAATCAATAAATAGGACACTTTACCTCTATATCCGGAGGAATATCTAGCATACGCGCATCAAGAGAACCAGTGTCGGTTTGATCTTTGCTCATGTAATTACTTCCAGCAGCTCCATACAATGGTGGCGGATTTACTGGTTCGTAGAGATTGTCACTGAAATTACATTAATTCACTATAATTCACATTCGTGCTTTAAAAATAAGTATGTAGGTATACACATTCCTGAATTTGATAGGTAAATATATTATATTATTAATAAAATTATTATAATATTATTTAATATTTTAAAATTATGTGGAGTTTTATATGGTTTTGTGAACTCGGCAAATAAGTACCTATACACAATGTATATAATTGTATCGCGTGTGTGAAATTAAATTTTACTTTTGAGCGAATCAAAACTCAGATACAATTGCCTGCATCAATACGATTTAATGTTGTTAATACTATAATATAATCCGTCCGAGTTGAAGAAACCGGAAATTGTGACTGCAAACAGTCAATATGCCAGAAAACGGTTCTAGGCAATGCAGCGTATAAACAAATGTTATTTTTAGTTTCGTATAACGCCTGCTAACTCGTAGATAGTAGTATAACTGAAAGTATTTTTATGTTTGCAATTTTAAGGGGTTATCTGCATGAACGCACTAAAACAAACGGTTGCAATTAATTCAATAAAAAAAGTCCCACTGATATTCTAAATTCAGTTTTAGACTACGCTAAAAGCCAGTAACTCAAATGTAGTAGACAAAGTTTTGCAACTAAAATTGACTCCATTCAACTTTTAAACATCCCGAATTTTTACATTGTTGATATTAGAAAATTACGAGGCCTAGGAAAAACGAATGAATTTGAATTCTCAAATCGAACCTGTATCTTTTATTGAGAGCAGCCATATCGTGAGGCCGTGGTGTAGGTAAAAGTGGATTCGACTGAGAAATTTGTTTAGCTTTTCGTGTAGGTGTAGCAATACCCCATTCCCAACCGGACTTCTTAGCACCGGACCCAGCAGCCGGGTACGTTTGACACCCACAAAACACAAAACTTCTTTCCATCGAATCCCATGCTCAACGCACTGGACAATTAAACCGAATTCGGGGCAAAGCAGACCAAGACTGAAGATAAATTTAGACTAGGAACGAAAATCCTTGATTTAGCATACGCCATGCATCCATTCAACACCCGTATCATAGGTATGCACTAGGCCAATCCTACACTACGCTACATATATCCCCATTCCAAACAAATGTACAACACACATCTCACTGTTCTTCAAGAACTGCTTCTACACCAGGACTTCTCTACTCAACAAAACGTTTCTACATCCACAGTCTTGTAGTAGGTGAACAAATGTAGCATTTGCTTTTGTACCAAGTACCAAGCAAGCCAGATATTTAACTGTGCCAACCAGTGCACCAACTAAGACTATTATAAGATTATTGCCACTATGTGTATGTACCAGTTCATAGTTACAAAGAGTTCTTGAAGCAATTCTATCTGTGTGTGTACATCACATATCACATTCATTTTCTTCAGACTATACTTTACTTACAACTTGTAAAGTATAAACATAATCTGCGGAGATCTTTTACCCAGCATTTATTTGCCCTGTGGAAAATACACATTACACATCATCCTGGTACACTAAACACTACCTAACCTAACGAACAAAATGCATAGCCGCCTATTAATAATATGTTTGACTATATATTTAGTTTTCCCCGAGAGTCATAATACAAATCACGGTTTCGTGTCTTGCTCCTTGAGACGCTGTGACGTGTTGTGACACCATTGCAGTGCAAAAGCGTAATGCCCTACGACTTTGCATCTTATCAACGTCCCCAACAGTCTCCATTGCTTCCGTGTCTGCTCTGCACATACACAATTATACAGAAATTTTTACTATTCCATGCTCCTTAGCACAAACTTATATCAATATCAACACTATATAACGCGTTTTAGTTCTTATAGCCAATATTCCCGTTCCGTCTGTAGAGAAAAGACATCTCTTTCTTTACAGTTGCATTTAGCCAATACTAATTCGCTTCATTCCGTTTCTACTACCAGAATTGCCTTTGCGTCTTCCTGGCTTGGAGTTCGGGATTAGGATTAGATGAAGATGAAGATGATGCGATGATGAGGATGAGTGTTCTATGTGAGATGAGAGGAAAGAACACAGATTTCTATTTTTACCACCGCTGATTTTCACTGCTGTCTACCACTCACTCGTTCCGTCTTCCTTTTGCTATTTCACTTATTCGCACAACACAGCTTTACTTTGTTATTTTTGTGACAAATACACAGGAACAATACCTACTCCGTACCATTTACTCCTCTTTCCCTTTACCCCTTACCCCAAGATTCTTGCCCGTCTAATACACACCAATATCAATCTCCGTTAACCATAGCATAATTCCATACATACCGATGCCTGAATCGGAGCTACTTCCAGTTACGGTGACCAGATGTTTCTCGTTAAAAGGCGCTTCATTTTTTAAGATATACAAATATTATTTCCATGGAAAACAAAATAATACTATTTTCATACAATAAAGATTAAAAAAAATGTTTGATATTATTTGTTCGTTAATTGTCTGTAAGAATCAAAACGGATGAAGTAGTAATTGAAAATCAGAGTAGGCTGAACAAAAATAGCCTCGAGTAGACTCAGCTTTCACTAAAATATTACAATTAAAAATGTTCAAAATTGCCTCAAAGTTGTACATTTCTTGCCCGAACCCGCCCGAACCCGACACATTTTGCTTAGTTTTGCTCCCTAAACCTGCCCCATAACGAATTCGGGCGAACGGGCAACGAACTGACTCGTCTCGTTTACAACTCTACTAGGTACCGAAAAGAATACTCGAACAGGAATATTTAATTAATTAATTTTAATGATTCTCTGCTCATCTATTTCAGTTTTAAATATCAATTCTTTTGTACTCCCTGTATAATTTCTGAGTGATGCTCTATTTAAGAAAATGTAAAAATGATTAGATAGGAATGGAGAAAAATATATTTATTTGTTTCCAGTCGGCAACTATTACATAACTACTTGTGAGTTTAGAGTTAGTAATTGCTTGCCCATAATTGAAAAATACTCATTACTTCTTATCAAAGCACAAAATGTTGTAGTGCGTTAGTCATTAGTCATTACTTAATATACGTATGTAGATTTTAAGAAGCGGATGCTGAAAATCGGTCGTAGTTTGTATGGTGGAAGTAATACTTGTAAAATATTTACTGTATCTGTAACAAATGGAATTATACATTTTGCTGCATTTAAAAACCGAGTTTGCTGGCTGGAAATCCTTCACTGTATATCAAGATTCTACAGATACTGTGTTTCCTCAAACCTAACTAATAATAATTGTCAAAGTCATAAGTTATTATTAACGATGCCAGCATGTAGTTGTAGTACATATAAGGTCACCTATATTTAGCTCTAATGGAAAAGAGCTACAGAGTAGGTGTGACCTCTAAAGAGTAAACATAATGGTTTTACAATTGTCAACTGCCATCTTTCTTAAGTAGGTTCCTAAATATCGTTCTCTGAACTGAAGTGTGAAGTCACAACCTTCTCCAATTTCAGGGAGAAAAAAACATTATGACAAATTGAATTCCTTTGAATCATAATTTACAATTCGGTTACCTCCTATATAATATCTTTAAGATGGTTATCAATCTAGAATCCATCAGACAAAATATACTGACACCCATCCTAAGCATCGGTGTAAAGCTAATAAAATACGAATTTTGGTAGTTACAAAAGGGGTGTAGAGAAGATGAATTTTCAACCTTGAAACAGTAGTGCGAGAATTCGTGTTAATGCCGGCATGTAACTATTGTAGGTAGTGAGTAAATAATTTAATGAAGGATGTAAAAAATTCGGACTAAACAATGGCTGATATAATACATTCAGTTTATGGAAAATATATTTAGTCTCAAATGTGGAGAATAAGTTTTAGAACACTACGTGTTCCACTCCTGGTTTGCAATTTTTAATACATATGTAGGTAGGCCTTTCGCCTTGTTTTGCCTGTGTATTATGGCCCCCCTCACTCCGAGGCCAGCCCGAAAAACCCGACCAGCGGAAAAATTAGGTAGTTGAAATTTAGTGTTATAAGTCACACAAAATATCGCAAATATTTATGTACATATTCTTGATGATACTCCTAGCTATAATCTCTATATAATTTGACCTGCTAATATCTGCTACTCTAGCGGATATAAGGGGTCAAAGTGTGCAACTTTGTGCAGACATGGACTGCACCAGCCATAGACGAAGCGGCTCAACGGTTAAGCGGCGTACTGCTGATGCCGATTCGGCTGCACGTACCCAAGGCCGCATTCGAGACCAACAGACAACACAGTTGTTACCGTAACTTTGCTCTTTCGTGCATAGTGGAGCTGGAACTTTAAAATTTAGTAGATAAATGGTCTAGGAATGGATACACCGGTAAAACAAAGTGAAAGGACTACCCATCGTTACCCATGTATTAAAAGTTGCAAGCCAGGAGTAAGACACCCTGTATATTTTCTAATATAATATTTGTCTTGCAACTGAAAATTAAAAGAGTTTATTACAATATGAATATTTTTACAGCGGAAAGA
Source organism: Pogonognathellus longicornis (assembly GCA_034694085.1). Classification (NCBI taxonomy): domain Eukaryota; kingdom Metazoa; phylum Arthropoda; class Collembola; order Entomobryomorpha; family Tomoceridae; genus Pogonognathellus; species Pogonognathellus longicornis. The sequence continues at coordinate 19,028 of JAQFYB010001296.1, forward strand.
TGTGCTAACACATAAGGAAACAAGTTTGAGAATCCGTTCTCACTTTAACAGGACAATATCATAATGATATTCAATTTCTCTATTGTATTTGTATCCTATAGTGCGAAATGTGTTGGGAAGAAATAATATTACTGTTATGTGGCTGGAAATATTGAATTAGTAGGTGTATATTATGAGAGCATGAAACGGGTAACTTACTCATAATCATACATGTCATCATCTTTGTCTAAAAGAGTCCACGGGTAGCCTCCTCTTTGTCGCTTCCGACGAACTTCTTCCCACATATACGTCTCCGGAGGAATTGGTGGCCGCCACCATTCTAAAATAAACATGTATTTATTTATGATGAAGGAAGGAAATGATACTCAATCATTGCAAACACACGTCACATTGACAAGATCCACGTACTACATACTGTAGACACGCAAAAGCAATCTAATTATACAAGAAACTGCCCTCTTATTTTAATCCCTTCATGCTACACATATGTTATACTGTTATCTTATCTCATGTCTCCCATTGCTCCATTATACCTTTTGCAAGTAAAACGTTAGCATCACCGTGGTATAAAATTAGGCAATTCCCATAGAATTTTCTTTACTACAATATTAACGTTCTACATTTTTTAAAACTTAAATTACTATTTATTGCATCATAATTCACCAATTCCAATTTGCGTTTATTTTTTATCTTTATCTTGCAGTATTTACTGCAAAATTGATATTCATCCTGTGTAATGTTCTATGCATGCTTAATGTCAGTTGCAAACCGACATGATCAATTCGATTTCAGCGGGTAGCTTATCAGATCAGTTATGATATATTATAAATCACAATTATATTTAATATATAAATTATGCGATATACAACAATATATGCAAAAAGAGTAGTTATTGCCAACCTCGAAATGAGAATTCATTTCAGATTTTTTTAATGAAGGGACCTCAGCACTTCAACTTAAGTATAACAATAGCTTAATATTTGGCGTTGCCTATTTATATGATAATCATATAAGTATAATTACATAATCATTTCATAAAATAATTACGGCAGATTTTACTAAAAGTTTTGCAACCTAGTATTTTGCAAAATGTTACTTAATTATTGCTCTCATGAATTTAATTACTTGCTCATTTTCTACAAAGCATGTCTTTCTCAAACCTCTATGGGATCATTCATTATTTATTCTGTAGTTGATGTTACATTTTTTCCTAATCCAAATCTGACCCGCTTGGATCCCCACCATAGACATACTCTAGAAGAATGCTCTATTTATACACACAGACTCTTGGAAGAATTTCTTCAGAGTAAATTGAAGCCATTCCACATTGTTCCCTTACTGCTATTGGTAGGTATAGGGATCACATTTTGCATTGCTTTGCTGTTGATTTTTAGCCATGATATTATAGTAAACACCTTATCCAATCATTTACACAATACCATTTGTACTGTGAGGTATATCACATTCACATGTATACAAAAATGTGTCAGATAAGATTTCATGGCACTTTTAAAAATATCGTTGTTCTCATGCAGCGTCATCATTTATGAGCAAATGACAATTTTTAACGAAGTTAAATGATGGCTTCGATAAGTAAAGTATTATATGTATTTGTCTTGGGATGTAGTGTGAATAACACATTAGATACGCCAACATCATTTATAGACCTGACAGAAAGTTGAGTCACTTCTACTCTCGTAATAATATGAAGCTAACTAACAGTAAAGCTCAAGAAAACAGTATTTCTTCAAATTATTTGTGCCATTTTACGCCTTTACTGCATATATTCTGTTTTTTCAGTCTATTTTTGTAACATTTTTTAATATGAAAAAAGGAACGTTACACTTTTCTAATATTAAACTTGCAAAACTGTGTTACAAGCAAACGCGATCTGAGCTGTGTAGGTTGCTCTGCAACTCTAACATCTTGCTTCGTGCAAGGTAAGTTTTAAACACGTATTGAGCAGGAAGTGCGTTAGAAAAATACACATAATATTTCCTAATGTCATCTTCCCTAAACATTTATCTTTTACTATAGCATAGCCGTAGTAATACCATACTATAAAACAATTTGCAATCTGGTAATACTACTATACAGATTATGATTATACTTATCTGTAATGTTTTTTGAATAACAAACCTGAAATGCTTTCACACTTTTACATTTACCAATACAATCTTTAGCATTTGCAATTGACAATTATATTGTTACTGGCTACTGGCTGCCTATATGATATTATGCATTATATTATTATTTGTCTATCTAAACTAAAGTCTAAAGTGCAGTATTAGCAGTTCAATTGATAGTTTGGACCGATGATCTGCAAGGAGAAAACTGCTTCACACTGTTTATGGTGCGTGTGTAGGTTAATGAATGGAATGAAACCACATGAAAAGAAACCTGGGCAAGATGCAGAAGGTTAACGAACTGTCTGTTGTTATATATATTTTGCGGAATGTCCCCATTTCTACTGATGCTGCGATTAATGATATCTTTATTGTTAGAGAACGGTAGACTGAAACACTAACAACACCACCAACAAAGAAATTAAGTTTCAAGTTTTCTCAAACGTTTGAAAAAGTGAACACAGCATATGGCTTAAAAGAACTATTTTTAAGGGCAAATCGATACTAATAACGCTTTTAGTTACTGACTAGTATTGCCTACAAATAAAAATATTGCTTTAACCTACCTAACTTAATTTAAAACCAAAGATAATAATACTTTAAGTTTAATGTGCTAGTCATTCAATAGAGAATATTGACTTTTTGGCAAACAATCTATATGGACCTTTCCTAATGAAGAATACACAAGAGTTACTTGTACACGTGCTATATGGTAATTTACAATGTTTTTTAAATCCTGAGGAAATATTTTAAAAGTTCGTAATCAAAACACAGAACACACTCCAGAGGATAATTTTGCGTCTAATTTATTAGACATCTGTTTTGCTTTCCTATGCATTGATAAAACAGGAAATTATATTTTAAATCCTTAAAATGTATAATGGATTGCATATTACTCATTGCCATTGGCCAGCAGCCCACTCAGTATAATTATGTTTACATTTTATCTAACAATGGTTTTCATCCTCAGGGATTCGAGGTAAACACTAAAACCTTTTTTATGATTGTACATCTAATGTGTTATGTATTTAACGACACAGTAGTTAGGCTATATTATTACAGATATATGTAAGCCGGTAAATAGTTACTACAGAATTTTCAATTTTCATTTTCATTTTTACCGTGGAATTAATTCAGAGCTTTACTGCCTTTAAGTGATGAGTTGAAGCAAGTATTTAGTTCGTAAAAAGGTAAGATTATACGAAAACGAATACTGTTCACCTTGAGGCTTGGCTTGAGTGCTTTTGTAATTTTATGTAGAGGTAATGATAATAATTTTACGTACTTGGTGTAGTCGGCCGGCTTCGTTCTTCTCGTTCTTCCCTCCCGTCCTCCTTTTCTTCCTGTTCCTGATCTTCCGTCCATTCTAAATCCATTGTGGTTGTAATGAGTATAATAGTAAATGCTGTGATAGTGAACTTATATTGTTGTGAAAGCTCTGAAAATAATTATTACAGTCTTCTTGTTTTTTGTACCATAAAGCAAAATGAATAGAATTCTTTCCCTAATTTGTGAGTAATAATACCCTTGCTCAATTAGAATTATTAATAATAAGATGCCAGTACAAGTTAACAAGAGTTTTGTTTTTAAAATGTAATACCACTACTACACATTATGTAATAAAAATGTGCAGACATACCATAAAAATAATTTTACGCTGCATTGTGTTACGCGTTTACGCGTCTTAGTTTCAAACCAAAACTTAGCATCCCAATGATATTATTGAGTATTACAATGAAACCATTTAAATAATGCAAATATTTTCCTTCCCATTACTATTATTAAATGCTGGTTTAAACAGATTTGCAATATGTGAGTGAGTTGAGTATCGTGTTAAAGATTAGGTTTTATTTTATTCAATATTTTTTGTAGTAGGAAATTGTTACGAGCAACAACTAACTACTCTAATACTAATTTTCACAGCATGAGTATAAAAAAAATTATCTCTACGAAATAAATAAAAGCTGACACTGCTAGCATTAAAGTTTAACTACATTTCATATATAAAAATACACATAGCATAAAAAATTAAATCTCTAATGTGCATAGTATAACTTCGTCCAGGTGAAAACTCTTTTCCATTCACAACAATTCTCTCATTAAAAAATATTCCAAACTTTAGTACTACTAAAAATACAAGACACAATATTGTTAAACAAGCGCATGGATAATAATTGCTATAATATTGTTAGTTCAGCATAATAACTACTGTAAAAATATGTATTAGTGCTTTTAGTTGTAGTACAAGTATAATGTACTACTCATACAATAATGTAAGTTATTAGAAGAATTCAATTTCATACACCAATAGTACACCATAACAATTTTTAATGTAATCTAATCTAAGCATAAGTGCATAAGTTCTTAATCTTGCAATAGAGTGATACTCAAAATTATTGTTATTTTATTACTGACAGTTGTAAACGAAACACTGTATAGAAAAGTTAATATAAGAGTGGGACGACGGATATTGAGAGAGGTATATGTAATGTAAATGTATGGTACACATTTTACAGATGAGATAGAGTTGGAGTAAACCGTAAATATAATACCTAAGGAGTAATACGGTGATGTGATTCGTTGTCGTGTAAGTTGAGACAAATTCGGTGAAGTGTCGGTATTTGTATCGCATAAAACAACTAGGTATGTACAACAGCAATTGTAAAATTGAAAAACCGTTAATATACGTAACCAAAGGTTGATGTTGCAACACGGTAGTTAATAGTGTGAGACACTGAACATTTTTTTCGATGAATATACAAGTATGTGTATTACTAGTAATACCTACTTTCAAAAATAGTTAAAAAGAATAAGAATGCTTGTTTGATGTTCTTCGGGTGGCAATAAGGGAATCTTTGATATATCTCTCTGTACAGTTGTGTAGTGACGAATTCTACGAAATACTAAGAGTGTATATTTTTCTTAGAGTAATTAAGTACCTAAAGTAAAGTGAAGTCACTATTTTCTATGTATACAATAAAAATAAATACGTATGTGTACAAGAAGCGATACACGTTAAACATTGAACCAGAATCAAGAGGAGGAAGCTGGTAAACTGAATGAATGCGAATCAGACTGGATGTACTCTGGGAGATGTAATGAAGGAAAAAGCTGTAGATGTGTATACATACTTCAAGTAAGTATACGTAAATACTCTACCTACAATGAACTTGTATTATATGATCTGTATACGATTGCATTGTGCTGAATAGGGAGATGATCTTATGTTATAGGCACGAAGAGAGAACTCGGCAACAACAACATCAGCAATGGGACTTCAAACTCTAGAACTACACTGTGATCTCGGATCCTACATACAGGTTCACCGTTCACCACCTTACTGAACGCTGTGGCTGTAGTCGCAGTCAATTGCGTATAGTCCTCTCAATCTTACACTTTGGCAATGGTTCATCTTCTTTAAATCCTTCTTCTGTTTCTATTCACAAAATACTATCCAAATAACAATATTACACACTTTTCCTCCAACCAACTATAAAGCATTGTATGTACAATTATACGCTATTGTAAGTACTTGAAAGTTTAAATCTGTTTAATATGTAATAAGGTTTTCTCTTTGAGTAAGAACTTCCAATTCAATTATAGAAATTATCTTATCGCTATACTATATATATATAATTGATTTATGATTATCATTGAATTGAGATTACAACTACAAGAAAGCGACTAGTTACAAGAAGATGGATAGTTATAATGGTTCCGTACTTTTTTAGGAACAAGAGGTTGTATATCGTTTATCATTTACAACTCAACCACTACAATGCTAAGTAAAACTTAATGTGGACGTTTATTTTGCTATGTAAAAGTTGTTTGCCTGTATTTGTAATATGTATATTGCAAGCTATAATAGTTCTACATAGTATTTAAATACAAGTGTCTCTATATACTCTATAATTATACTAGTACCAGCGATAATATTAATATTTGTATAGTTTGTATATAGCTTTTCTTACTTTGCAGTTTTTAGGGCTGTTCTTTGCGAAGAAAAACCAACTCCTACACTTGTATTTCCAAATATAGACATCACGAACATATTCCAACAACTGTTGTTGCTCTAACTCTATTTTATATAAGTCCAACTGTCTTAAAAAAAGCGAAGGCAGTGAACATGAATTTAGTCCACAGGCAGTTTTTACCTTTCAACATATAGGGTACCTATGTAGGCTTAGGTGTACATATCTGTATTATGTGTACTACCCTGGTATACATAGGTACTAGGTACCTTGTAAACATTTGCTGCTTCATGAGAATTGAAAGTTCACAGCGATTCATACGCCGAGTTATTCAAACTCATTCTTGTAAAGTAGGTGCATAGAGGTGTAAAACTGCTACTAATTAATAAACCTACATAATCCTGGAATGTTTACAGATATATGAAGGTAATCATGCATAATTTGTAATAATTTATAAAACTGTAATAGTGGCAAATAGAAAACATTCTTTGTTATCTTGTTTCACTCTTAGGAAGTGAAAAACTCCATATTTGTCCTACAATTATTATAAAATGACTTTCGATAAAAAATCTAAAGGTATCAAGGGAATAATACATAAAAGCAAGAATTGCATGACATGCAGAGAAAAAGACTAAACATTTTTGAATATTATAAACATTATTTAGAAATTCGTTAGTACTGGGTAGCTAAAACATGCTCTTCTAACTATATTATCATTTGTGCTTAGGTAAACATTAATTGAAATCCATTTAAGTTGATGCTGCATTATTCTGCTTCATTTATTCATTGAGTTTTATTAAGAAGTTTAGGAAAGCTACGGAACATTTTACGTTTACAGAATATAAATAGAAAATTATGTCGTATACTAAACATCCTTTCTATTGACTTCTAAAATAGTATTTCTACTTCATTTTTGTTTTTATCAATTTTACAGGTTTTTGATTTTTAGAAAATTAGGGAAGTTATCACGAAGAAATTGTACATCAATTTTTGTAGTAATCACCTCTTGCCTATGTACACAACACGAATTCACAAACAAGTTATTAATGGAGGCCACTGTTACAATTTTACAATCGTGATGAGTAAATCAGTCCTAAAAATCGAAACCACCTTCTGGAGCAGACTGAACATTCATTTCAAACTCCCCGTTTTTAGCTCTTGCAGGTAAAAGTTGTTCTCCAACGTCAGCCTGTAATTCATAACAAAAACATTTTCAGTAAGTCAATTCGCGCACAATAATTATTTCATTTATTGTGTCTCCATGTAATACAAATTGTTTACCTTGTGGACGTAATACTTTTCGATGATACTGTATGCTTTGTTGTAAACCGTAATGTTTTCATGTGATTGTAGAGATTCAATTTTATCGAGACCTCCGCACTCTTCAACCAACATCAATACTCGCTCAATTTGTCCGACCTGAGCTGCACTCCATAGGATGTTTTCTATGGCTTCTAAGACTAATATGATCTCACGCCAATCCTTAAGAATCACGCTGTCACATAAAACCGGGAGTACGCCTGCATGACAAAGCTCAATCACTTGATTGACATTGCCGCCAGCAGTTATGTTTGTAATAGCCCACAAGGCCTCCTTCTGAGATCGAAATTCGCCCTGATAAATGCAATAAAAGCGAATTATGTAACTTGTAAATGCAAAAACAAAACAATTACGGAGAGTCACTTCATGTAGCAAATATATTGTACATCTATAGTAAGTATGTGTATTTGATTCCGAATATTCCGATAAGTATTATTAACCTGCCTTTTTGAAAATATTTTTACTTTCTAGACACAAAAGCCAACCTATCCCATTACACATATTACAGAATTTAGAGGAAAGCTGATTTGCAAAATGTTTAGTTCCTGTGCTTTATCTAATCCATGATTTGAATATTTGATAAGCGTACAATAAGCAATCTAACCACACTAAATTAATATTTTGTGTCAACTTTATTCTAATCTACATTTGGTTTATAATCTTCTATAATACTATCGGAGCTTAAACTAGAGGCAAACGTTTTTTTAATTACATACTATCATCATTTCAATGGAAATTATTCAAAGATTAGAGTATGTATATAATTCCCCAACCATAGACACAGTTTATAATTTTGCATACAATGAGCCTTTAATGTTGCAGACATTACCGTTTTAATGACATGTATCAAGGACGGCACAGCTTTGGCTTCCATTACAGCTGTAATCTGTTCCACTGTTCCAGCCGTAATGTTTGACAACGTCCAAGCAGATTCCTCCACAATAAAAGACTTGTGACTCCCTAATAGTTCGACGAGCAGGGGTATAATTCCACATTTCACAACAGCCTGTGTCTGCATAAAACAAAACTATACCGCACACAGTTAAAAAAAATAAATGTTGGATTGAGTGTCACGTATTAATGAAAAATCAAGAAGACTCCCACTGGTCCCGCAGTACTGCTAAACACAGTGACATGTATTAAAATGAAAAAGGTATCAAACCTGTGAATCGTTGCCAATCACAATGTTCCCCAAAGCACGCAGGCTAGGAGTAATCACACTGAAATCGGTAGAGCCTAGAAGTTGAGCGAGTCTCTGAACAACACCTGCATCAATTACTTCCTGAATTTTCTGCTCATTACCATCAACGTCACTCAAGTAAGACAGCGCCCAACAAGCGTCCGCTACAGTAAAGGAATATACGATAAATAAGCGTGGTGTTATATTTAATTGTTAGGTTTGCTATTACATTCTGTACTTACACACGATTACCATGTCTGACATAGCAATCAGTCTAGCCAGAGCAGGAAGACATTGACGAGCAGCATCAGGTGGTGGGGGTGGACTCTTTCTTCGCCACATATTTGATAATGTCCAGGCCAAATTCCTTAATACTGGTTGCTAATGAAAAATGGTACATTGATTTTAAATGTTTGTTAAACTAAACTCACACTTAAGGATGAAACCATTTACAAATCAACCAACCTGTTTATGGGTCTTGACTAAAGCAACGAGTGGCGGGATAACACCCATAAAAATGATCTTGTCGCGGATTTGAGATCCGTCTCCCTATAATGTATGATTGCAAAAGTTAAACTCTGTTCAATTATAGATAGGCTATGTATTATTATAATTGTTAAGCAACATACAATGCAATTCCCTAAAGCCCAGCAGCTTTGCTCAACTAGATGATAATGGGGAGATCTGAGCAACTCAATAAAATGCTTGACAGCTCCACTATTGACAACAACTTCAGTCTGGGCAGAGGTATCTGCAGCAATATTTGTCAGCACCCACAACGCTTCAAATTGAAGATCAGGCTTATTTTTCAACTGCAAAAATTCAACACATCTACCGACGATTCCAGAGGAAGCCACCACGTTAAAGAGTGGATCTGTCGGACGGCTCAATATTTTCCGGGCAACTTGAGCGCCATGTAATTGAGTCGCACGATCGTTACTTAGGGCAAATAAAACAGTTTGAAAATATATAGTATATTTCATTAATTCGTTAGCCAATATAGATAGCATTCGCATACAGAATGGTACGGTCTAATTTAAAAATTGTGGAGGTGCATCATGAACTGATGCTTAAATCATTCTACACGTTGCATGACGTACTTAAAATGTGTGAAATATAATTAATCTTTGAATTCAGAATGTGTATTTGACTGATAAGATAAGTAAAAAAAGTAATATACCTGGACATTTCGAACAGTATAATTTCGATAAGTGCTTCGGTGGCAGAATTTTCTTTTTCAAGTGTAGCCTTATTCTGTTGACTATCAGTCAAAATTACACGGTGTTGAGCATCCAACTCATCGGTGTCAATGTTACGTCGTTTCACGAGCTGCTCATCTTTACGTTTTTTTCTTACATTAACTGACTCGTCGTTACGTCGACGGCTCAATTCCTACGGAAATTGTAAAGTTATTAGTTATTACTTTTCAATTACTATGTATGGAAAGGTATGTAAGTTGAGTTTTAGATTTATAATGAAAATGACAAGAGACTTACATCAGTATCTTTCCCGTAGTTCTTATAACTGCGCATTCGATCTTGCGACATGATGTTATTATCTTCGGTTTGACTACCTACAATGGATATAGCAACATATTATAAATATTTAATCCTTTTTTTTCCTGAGCGTTCTTTATTTATTTTCCTCAGATAACACTAAAATAATCAAAGGGGTATCGAAGAATGAGATGTTAGGGGAATGAAAAATAGGCCCATAAAATAGACAATTTGCATGTATAAATATGTCTTTACACCTAAAATTCCATCTGGTCTTCCAAAGCAGGAAAGGAATTCATTTGGGGATGGACACTCCCTAGCATAGCTGGTCACCCTGCCTACGTGACGTGTCCCGGTGGTCTGTTAGCGGAGGCTGGCTGCCGGTGGTCTGTTTTGAAGCCTGACCGGCCGAAGGCCGGTCAGGCTTCAAAACATACCACCGGAAGAAAAAATTCAACCAAAAAAATATTTTGTTATTTGGTCTGTCAATGCAAACGTACCACCGGTACGCTACAGTCAAAAATACCCCACTTGTGGTTAACAAATGTATGTGAAATACCATTGGTGGTAAGAAAAGGCCAATGTTATAACATCCAAACCAATAATAAACGTACCACGGGCACCCGTGGTATGTAAAGGCTAATAGTAATACCCAATGGAATCGTATACGTACCACGGGCACCGATGGTGTGTAAACGCTAATAGTAATACCCAATCGAATTGTAAACGTTCCAGCGTACCACGGGTACCCGTGGTGTGTAAACGCTAATAGTAATACCCAATCGAATTGTAAACGTTCCAGCGTACCACGGGTACCCGTGGTGTGTAAACGCTAATAGTAATACCCAATCGAATTGTAAACGTACCAGCGTACCACGGGTACCCATGGTGTGTAAACGCTAATAGTAATACCCAATCGAATCGTAAACGTATCGGGCGCCGATGGTGAGTAAACGCTAATAATAATACCCAAAACCAATCGACTCATTTGCGCACCGCGGGCACCCGTGGTGTGTAAAAGCTGATAGCAATACCCATTCCAACTGTAAACGTAAAACAGGCACCCGTACCGTGGTATATAAAGAAAAATACTACTCATTGTAAGCGCACCATCGGCGCGGCGGTGCACAATGGTAGGGAAAGTCTGCGGAGTTATACGATCCAATTGTAGGCGTACGACATAAATGCTAATTTAAGCTTTTTTTAAATGTTTTTGATGTTTGTTAAGTGCAACTCATAATATAATTTTATGAATACCTATTCAGGTATTGTCAAATAATTTCAGCGCTAGCGCGCGAGTTTGACGCATTTCATATTGAATTCTGAGCCAAATTTTATCAATTTTTTTCAAATAAATCCATTTAATGTTTCGTTTTAATTTTCTTAATTTTAGTGCTCTAAGCTTAAATTTTATAATTTTATACTGAATTTCGACCAAAATGTTTTTAAATTTTCCGCGCTCCTCACGAATTGAATGAATTTTAAGTTTGGCTTTAAATTGCTCAATTTTAGTGCGCTATGCGTGAAATTGATGAATTGTATATTGAATTTTGACCCAAATTTCCTCAATTTTTTTCGCGCTCCGCGCGAATTACATGCATTTTATGTTAGTTTCTAATTTTCTCAATTTTAATGCTCTAAGCGTGAATTTTAATTGAAGTTTGACTCTTTTGTCAATTCTTTCGCGCGAATTGAATGCATTAATTAAATTTTGGCTATACATAAATTGTTCAATTTACGTGTGAATTTGATGCATTTTATAATAAACTTTGACCCCAGTACGCTCAATTTTTCGCGCTGTGCGCGAATTAAATGCATTTTATAAAGATTTTGGTTCTACATTGTTCGATTTCAATGCACTACGAGTAAATTCTGGCTCTTCGATGACCACGAACAACCTTTGGAAGGGTGCAGAATCATATAGAAATTGTAAAAGGGACATGTCCCCTCAAGAAAATTTAAATATTAGCACAATTTCCAGGATAACCGACGTCATTCGCCCCGCCCCCGAAGGGGGCGGGGCAAATGACGTCATATTCCGGTGGTACGTTTGCGCTCGGCTTCCGGTGGTGTGTTACCATGATTTGAGGTGACCAGGTATGATTTAAATGCCTAGATTAGATAATAATATCTTTGTATGCAATGAACACAACAAAAGGAAATCTGCTAAAGCAACTTCTCCTCGCGTGGAATCGCTGTTGGTCTGCGAAAGAGATCTAAAGTGAGATTGTGAGATGGAGATGCAACATAAGAATTCCTGCTCATTTCAATTCATGACATTGACATTCATACTTCGTCCACACTCATATTCCAAGTCCATTTTCCTGACAGATGTAATTGCAATTCAATAAATTCAATTTTGCTGGGAGTGTGCTTAATAAATATCAGTTATGAAAATCGAAAGTTATAGTAGCATTAAAATGTAATCACTTATCACATCTCATTGCAATCATAATGAGCAAGTAGTAACTACAATAGTAGTAGTAGCTAATAAAGCAAAAAATGACAAAATGCATTTAGAATTTTTACACGATAAAGCATGCGTTGATTTCCTGAAAATTAGGAAATAATTTTTTTGCCAACAAAATACTTGTAATTTGGCCCACGGGATGTAAAAAAGCATTGTCCTATTTATACTGAGGCCTCACGGATTAAGATTTGCCTTGGGATTTTCTTGCGATTTTTCTGCCAAATTCTGCCTTTCCAAGTGACGATTTGAAATGGAATTGATTTCGGTAAAACTTGAATCCCTCTAAACAAACCTGGTTTACAATTATGATAATTTTTACAATGCAAGCGTTAAAAGAAATGCTGTTAAAATATAACTATGCTATTATGACTCTAAGCAATGAATCAACTCAATTATTATAATGAACTTGTTAACCAACCAGATTGATTTAGAGATACGTTGTTTACGTACGGCAATGACCATCACTCAATTGTTCCAAACAGCAATCCTGCTCTGCTACAATATTGCGATGACATAGTTATAATTGTAAAAGTTGTCATTTGTAAAATCTAACAACATGTTGTATGTGTAACAAACCATTCATTGATAATGAAATTCAATGGATATATTTTATAAGATATAAAAGTTCGAATAATGATATGGATGATTAAAAGCCCACTTTTTCAACTAAATTGTTTTACACGCGTTTTCAAATACTATATAACAAGGCATCTATGATATTGCATATAATATAAATATGTACAGTCAACCTAGTTTTTAGTCCTCATAAGACTCTTAGGCTATGGGTATCTAATCAGAATAATTACTAATTATAGTGTTACAGGTACATTTATTGTAGTAATTGTAAAAATTGCAGTGAATTCATTGATATAGCACAGCACAAAAACTAATTAATTATAATTGTAGTTCATCCACATTCTGTGTGGTCAATGCATGTCTCGTGTTCAAGTACAACTTATAAAAGTATCTGTGCCCATTCGCATTATTGTAATGCTCGTAACACCGCATAAAAAAGCTAACTGGCAGTTCTTCTGATACAGGAAGTTAATGTACTTTGAAAGATTGTTCATACATTTCATGAAACATAATATTCCAGTTGCATTATTATAATTTGTTGTGATAATCGTATTGAAAAAATGATCGCTCATAAAAGCTGTCTTCTTTTTATCAAAAATACTCTTATGATTTTTAATTATGCGATTCCCATTATCATATTTGGATAAGTGTATTCACTCAAGCGAAACACATTTTTTAATTTAAACAAATCTCGAATAATGGCATCAAACCACTTTTAATAAGTATAGAGACGAATATATTTCCCATTCAGACTCAAGCATATAGTATGCAGGTTAAAAAAAATTGTGAATGCAAACCATTGTTCTGTCATTGTCACTATTATGTCGGTTTGTTTGGAAGTGATCGGTTGATTGCAGAGATGATATTACAATATATACCTACATATTGACCAATCAAATTATTCATGTTAATCCAAGCGTATAATAGTACACCCTTTTGATGTTTCAGAGATAAACCTTCCAAAAAACAAAGAGAGAAAGAAAAGATTTGAGAATGAAACGTTTTTTATCGCAAAATGTCTTTTTTTTCAACATTTTTTTTAAATGTCTATAAAATATTGGCAACCCAAGTGTGCCTTGGTGTGTCTATTTATGGACATAAACCGCAGAAATTAATTGCATGGACACAATATTTAAAGATACCTAACCTGACATAAAAACGTATGTGTGTGTTTGTTATTTATGTCCCGGTGACACACGCGTGCAAATCTACACAGGGTGTGCCTTCACCCACCCATAAAAATATTATGCTTGTGTACATGGTTGTTCAAAGACGCCGTGTTGAACTATCGCACTGCGATCGTGTGTGCTATAATTTTTTCAATAATATTAGTCCGTGAATTAAAAATCACAACAGATCACACCGACATTTTCATTACAAAACGATAGATATGGTATTTAACTTTGATATTAAGTTGGAATTACAATCCACTTAATACAAAATTTGTAAAACGATATCAAAAATAGGGATTACCCAGGTAGCAAATCCTAACGCACCAACATATCACTAACAGACAATGTGCAAAAGTGCGAAATGTACTTTTGACTTTTAACTGGGTAGCTTTGTTTTTTGGTAATTTTACAAATAAAATTGACTCAAATTGAATCAAACAACATAGCACAATAATATTAAGGTGATTTAAGTGTTAAATTCAATTTTAAGATGCATAAGAGTTTTTGGAATAATATTTTCCTCCTTTAGCATAGTGAATGGGAGTTTAATCAACTCCGTCTTGTTATATTATATTATAGGTGCAGGTGTAGTGAGCAGTATGGAGAGAGATTGAGCTAGAGACACGGAACGCACGGAATGGTTAGGCAGACAATTGATCGCCATGTTGAGATGACAGAAAGACGTGTGTGTATTTGTTTGATACGCGAGTAGATTCTTTAATTGGACTCACGTTGCGAATCAATACGAGACTCAAAACAAGTCAACATTCCGTCAATCATCGGGAACACAAAAAATATTACAAGATAAATGCAAACTGATAAATAACTTAACCAATATTTAACTCCATAGTTGGAAGGTAGGAACACACGCACATGAATGTACATTCTCCAATGTGTTCATTAAATGGTGTGTGCTTCCAATATTTATCACAGATATTTTTAATAGTGTCGAACAGGAGTAGTATGCATCAATATAATATGGAGAATAATGTCAACGTCAAGCGATGATGTTATTTTTATGCGTGAATATGACCACTACTATTGTTACCTCCACACCAGGGATGGGCAAACTACTTGTGTTTTAAAATATTTGTACATTATAATTAAAATACGTATTTAAAATACATTATAATTAAAATACGTATTTAAAATACATTATAATTAAAATAC
>JAQFYB010001297.1:0-34491 GCA_034694085.1 Pogonognathellus longicornis
CAATCACATATTAAAGTTTGGGGGATTTTCTGGTTCCATGAAATTTCAAGCCATTCCGTGCGCCCCTCTTTATTGTTTGCTACAAATATGACGTGACGTATGAAACGAAAGAGAAGCAACAACATTTAGGTAGGTGTTTTTACCAAACTCTGATGGGAAGTGGTAACGGTTATCGCACTCTCCCCTAAATTACATAGAACTCTGGACAATCCAGTTTCTTAATTATTCTTGCGATTAAATGTTTTTTGATTCCAATATAAGAACCCAACTTGAGTTAAAATATACCACAAATCTAAGATAATACATAGCATTGGTCATGTATAATAAAAGGGAGAAAGTGTTATACAGGCTTATTAATTGGATTCCAGTTTTCACTTGACCAACATTAATACAAACTGCAATGTTTCTATTTTGCCATCATTTTAAATAAAAACTTTTATCATGGAGAAACCTCTTCTGCTGTGTATTGTATCGACTTTACTTAATCTGTCTTTTGCGAAGCCTTTAAGTAACACAAGTATAACAGACTGTTTTGTACCCCCCAAATCGTTTCCTGTGAAGTGTACACTGGTGGATGTTGATGATTGGAAATGTGTTCAAAATAATATAATTTCTGTTCCTCAAACGTTGAAAAACGGTAGATTCAGCATCAATTGCACTGCCACTTTCCCCATAGATGTGGACATTGATGGTGTTCAAGTAAGAAAACATTGATTTTTGCAGTCTTAAATATTTTTTGTATGAGCATTAAGAAAGACGACAACATCTAATGAACATTATATCTAATAACAATTTTTAATTGGTCTTGAATTCTTAGTTAAATGACAGCTATTCTACCCATTTTGTTCGTAATGCTGAAAACATCTACAATGAAGCCACTTTTGTTTATTCCATTGGTATTTTCTGCGGTTCCCTCAGTGCCCCCAGACGATTTACGATTCAGCGTATCAGAGAAACAGATGAACCAATGTCTTTTTATGTGATGCGTCCAGGTAGATTATCCATTCATCCAATTATGCCATTATTAGGGGTTCATTACACGTTCATATTTTTACATTATAGAAACTTGTCGCTACAAATTACTACTTTGCAAATTACATATTTGAAAAGATTGAAGATAGATCATGTATTATTATTTTCACATTCCAATTAAAAAGTTGGTAAATTATTAAGGTTTATACAAAATATTGCTCTAAATACTCAAAGTTCTGTTTGATTCTCTTAGGATCATCTCTATTTCCTCACAATTTACTCCATTCACCCCAAAATCCTACTCGATTGACGATAGACAGACTCAGCAACCCAGTCATTGTCCCATGTGTTGTGAATGATCCAGATATAAAGCCCAAATTGCTGCAAGAAACAGACGAGAAAGTCATGGTAGACATCAGTGATGGAATTAGTTATGATTTTACGCGAGGGTTTGTGTTGAATAGAAACGATACTATAAAAAACGCTATGGACCTTTACAACTGTGTCCACGATGATAAATCCGAAAAAGTAGCAATCCAAGTTTTACCAGCAAAAGGTCATAATTTTATTTACAAGACATACATAGTAACATTAAATATTGAAATATTTGATCAATAGTATTCTTTGAATAACCAAGTTCTTGGCTTTATAGATTACATAGCAGAACCCTCACACAATGATCTTCTATTTTTTTCTGGAGATGAAATTAGAGTTTCTTGCAAACATAGAAATACCATAGCATTACAAGGAACATTCAAAAATGAACCATTGAATCCAAGATCAGTTCAAACAAAGGTTTTACCTTCGGATGACGAATTTAAGTATGCCTCAGTTTTTGTAGAAAAGGATGTGGTCGAAGGAGATTCTGGAAGTATCTCATGCGTAAACGTGGTTAATGAAAAAGATAGCAGCAGTAACGTAAATCTACATACATGGAACTTTAAAACCGTTGGTGAGTCTGATTTGAGTATTCTGCACAATAAAACAAGAGGCTGCATTTTAATTAATGCTCATAAAGTTCAGTTGAGAATTTCTTAACAAACAATACATACATAAATATATGATATAATATATATATATATACGTTAATAACCTTCATTATGTTGCAGATGTAACAAAAAATCCCATTTTGAATCTGACTCGGGTTAATAATATCACAATGGCTTGTCAATCTTCGATAGCGACACCAGTAATATCTGCAGTGTTTTGCAAAGGTGTTTCTAATTGCAGATTACACGACAAATGTTTACAAAAGGTTTAGATATTTGACTTTTTACAAATATCATGTAAAAATTATTGATCATTCATGACTAAAAAACATTATATATCAATATCAAAGTATGCAAAGTCTTCTCACTGCCCGAATGTGAAAAAAGGATATCCTTGCATGAATAATAACGCTGCTAGTTGTCTCAACTTTACTGATGACCCATTTTTCAGTCAGGGGATGATAATTTGCTCTGCTGGGAATTACACTCATAAAACAAAGTACATTAGAGGATTTGATGGCGTGCTATGTAAGAATTCTATTTCATGCATAAAGACTTTAAAGACTGACCCCATATGCATCAATGAAAAAACATGACATGAAATTTTTCATGAAATGTATAGATCCGAATTGGGAACTTGCGCCTTTAAATGCTCTCATCGAATTGAAATTACCAACTGGAAAGCTTTTTCCTCAAAAATCGTATCCCTTTGGATGCAGAGCTTCTAAATTTATTTCTGATGGAAGACTTCAATGGGTTATTAGGGGGAAAGACGGATCTGAAATTCTTCTTCATAAGGGTACCTGATACAGTTCTACATTTAAACCGATTTAAAATTATTTGGGTACCATAATGGTTATTATTTACATGGATAAAAATAGGAAGATTAAAGGAGCTAAATGGGACTTTTAATCTTGATAAAAATCTTTATACTGTTCGAGAAAGTAATATTAGATTGATATACCCTAATGATTATGATGTGCTGTGCCTTGTTCCTCAATGGAATGCAACTGGAAATATCAGAAATTTCAAAAGAATACACGTAGAAGGTATAGCTGTTTATTCTTCATTTTTTATCTTTTTAGTCTTTAACATAATCTTTAGGTAAGTTAATACAATAATTCGAGTTGTACAATGCAAATACAGGGCACGTAAACCTTGGGGCACGTACAATACAGATATGGTATAAAAATTGTCAATTTAATATTTTTAGTAGTATTCCTGAATGTAGAGAAGTTAACATTTCATTTTTCTTGCAAATATGTAGAAAAACCCACAAAAGTTATGGAAATCAGTATTGGAGCTGGTGTGGCTATCGTCTTACTTATCATTCCACTTGTGTACGTTATATGGAGACTCAAAATTGCTAAGGTATTGTATTAATACGCAACAACCCGACATTTTGATTCATATTATGTGATTAATGCATAACAACACTTTATGATTTTTATAACAACTACACAGGATGCTCTTCGAAATCTTACCGAAGAAGAAGTGAACGAATTCCTTAAAGGTAATCCTGAGGTCTTGAAGTCATTGCAAGGTAAAGACGCTCATGAACTTGTGGATTCTTTGCCGTATAATCAGAATATTGAGATACCTAGAGACAAACTTCTCATAGGTAAACTATACAAATCAATTGCTAACCAATAATAATAGATACTTCTTTGGCCTATTGTTTATTTTATACATCCATATAGCTTAGGAAGGTATATTTATATTTTATCAAATGTTATACCTAATGTGTAGATATGGAAAATGTTCTTGGAAGTGGTGCATTCGGAACAGTGTTGAAAGGAAAGCTTGACGGGGTTGAAGATTGCGCTGCTGTAAAAACAGTGAACACCAAATGCGAAATTGATCATTTCAAAGGATTCTTATCAGAACTGAAAATCATGATGTACATTGGAACTCACCCTAATATTGTCAGATTAATTGGGGCTTGCACAGAAAAAATACGTCAAAGTAATTACAATTCAATGTTTTATGAAGTAAACATGGATTTGGCATACTATACAAAGCCAAGTTACTGACTTTTCGTTTAATGCACATTTTCATAACTTGCAGAGACACTCTTTATTGTTGTGGAATTATGCACATTCGGAAGCATGGAAAGTTTCTTGAGATCTCGAAGCAAGCATTTCGTCAACCAAATAGTTAATGACAAAATCAAATTGGACCCTAATTCAGTGTACGATTTGCTACTCTCTTATACACTATTTATAAGTTAAAAGTATTACTATGTATCACATCAATACTCGCATCATTCTTGGTATCCTTTGGCATCTTTATAGATATTATGAAAACTTTGATAATCCAACGATTGCACCATACAAAAATGACATTCTTAAAACGACTGACTTGGTTATGTGGGCGTACCAAATTGCTAATGGAATGAGTCACTTAGCAAGCAAAAAGGTGATAAAATTCACATTAATATGCCTAACACCTAAACACTAAATACACGTATGCATACATTCAGTTAAACCTCGAACCGTCTCTAATACATTTATCAATTATTTACATACTTAGGTCGTACATGCTGATTTAGCGGCACGAAATATTTTATTACATTCTAATGGAACTGCGAAAATTACTGACTTTGGTTTGTCACGTCAACTATTTGACTACGGCATGTATGTTAAAAAACAACAGGTAAGGCACACGAACTGCAATTTATGAATATTTTATGTGCATACAACACGGTTTGATATATTCAATGCTTTAAGTTTGCAAATTTTCTTCCAAAAAAACGCTAATTGGGTATAATATATACCCAATTTGCCCAATACGACAAAGTATTTATGAAATCGCTTGAAAATAAAATTATATGTCTATGTTCTGTATAGGAACCTTTACCATGGCGTTGGATGGCAATCGAATCTTTGCAACGTATGAATTTCTCTACCCAAAGTGATGTCTGGGCTTATGGTGTGACTCTTTGGGAAATGTTTTCTTTGGGCGACATTCCATATCCTGGAATGGCATGGACGGTTAATTTTGTCGAAGAGCTATTGAAAGGTCTACGGATGAATAAGCCCACTTACGCTACCAATTCCATGTAATGACGCACTCTATACATTCTAGTAGTATATATTACTATATACCTGTTCAGCTAAACGCTATAACAAGTTTATCATTAATAAATAACCATAATTTCCAAAGCTCGTCAATGAATGTTCGATATATTATAATGATAAGTATTTTCTCAGATATTTCGTATTCATCCAACCCTTACTGCTTACATTCTATTTATTTAGATATAGCACCATGTGTGACTGCTGGAAAGAGGATGCCACTGAACGACCCACCTTCGATTCACTTGCTGATTATTTTCGAAATTTGATTCTTGAGTTGGGACTTAATTTTGAGGTATAGTATAGTAGGTATAGTACAAAGTATAGTTGGCAATAAAAGTTTCTTTCCAACAACTATTTAGATACGTATTCAGTATTTACTATTTACCTAGATATATTTTAAAGCAATCTCTAGGTACTGAGACGTTATAATAATCAGTGAATTACTCGTAAACGCTATTAAACATTACACTCGCACATCTATTATTTCTATAAGTGAACCAGTGAATGTCCTATATTATAACCAAATTAACTCCAAAATTATAAGCTACTATAAATGACTTCCAAGAAAATGCATATCTACTGACAAAGCATTAATATACTTAGTATTGTGTTAATTTGAAAATTACAGGAACCGAAAATTGTAACTCATGGCTTTGTTGTGGACTCTTCCGTTGGACAGTATACTAATTTAGATGACTCAAATCGAAGAACCAATATTTACTTGTAATGTAACTAGGTACCTAGTTCTGTTCTAACTCGCACAAAGTAGTCACAATCACAATGTCTATCTTCTAGGTATTTGTATAACGTTTCTTTTAATGCGACCTTAAATACATGGTGGATTTCATGTTTCTTTGCGTTAAATTCTATTTGTAATACCTACGTAATAGTATATAATTTTGCTTCTTCAATACAAACAAATTATTAATGTTTATTTATGGTTAATTTTTTGTGTGCTAAATGTTCAAAATTGTCTAGCAATTTGATGAGCATTGAAGTGTTGGTATATAAACATTGCTATAAGCATTGTTAAGATTGTATACGCCCGGTCTTTCCCCACAACACTATTAAAATTCATGCCGGATAAAGCATACCAATTGCCAATTACCAACCTATTACTATTCCGCGGATCATAATTCTATGCACCATGACCTCACAAAATTAAGAAATTATATTGTATAAGTGTATTATAAAGATGCATGTGAATGCAAACATGCTTGTACTGTAATATGTTTGTTTTTTAGGCTTTGCGACAAAAGCTGTCAACAAGTGAATAATAGAAAGGGGAAGCTATAATTTTTCCGCTCATGACCTATTATTAATGCAAGTGAGTTAGTGGTATACCCATATAAATATACCCAGTACATGCAGCATAAACGAGTACAGGAGCTGGCATAAGTATAGTTATTTAATGTATCTCCTTGCAATTATGTATTTGTAGAATTTGAAAGCATAATACAGCCTAAAAGGTGGATAAATAAATTGACAATAAAAAAAAGTTCAGCAAGCAGTCAAGACTCGTAGAGTTAGACAATAACACTAGACTGAAGACTAGTAGTTATTAGCTAAAATACTAAAATGTTTACAAAGAGAATCTATCTGGCTATACGTATTTATTATTTGTGTAACAATATTTTGAGACTCATTCCGTATGAATTTAACAAAAAAACCAAAAGATGTTTTTTGAGTAAAGACAAGGTTAGGTGGTTATTTTGGGGTAGTGGAGCTGCAGGGATAGTTACAATTGATATTTATTTCATAATTCGACTAGCGGTTCATTTCATGTCGGAAAAGTATCAGTTGGCAGTCCAACAAATTGTACTGATTGCGTTTTACATAATCTCAAGTATCCTGTTGAATGTGATTAATTTAACTATATTATGTAAACCCCAAGAAGTTGTGACGCTTATAAATGCAAACAATAAGAATGTGCTTCGAATTTGGGGTAATAATTTTTGAATTTTTGAAATTGTATTGAATTGTACTATATTCACAAAACTTCTTGTGAATATAGTAATCTAATAGACCGTATAAAATGTTTATTGTACAGACGAATTTTCCAAGATCACAGTAATCGACCAATCGAAGAGGGATCGCATTGGAACGGCCTTATGTTTATTCATACCTGTAGCAGTTCCATTGTCATTCTTAGGAGGACACATCGCAGTCATGACTAAATACGGTCCAGCTAGAATTGGGATCGAAGAAATCGTTTTCAATATTCTGCCATTCTTAGCACGTCAACCTTTTCGAAAGTATTTCTTTCAATTCAGCACACTAGTAGTATTTGGGGGGCTTTTTTACACTATGTTTGTTACATTTTTCTATTGTCTAGTTGGAATCATTTACATTGAATCTACCAATTCCTTAATGAAACATATTGCTATCAAATGTCCAAAATATTATATTGTTTCTCCACCCTTCACCACTGCAGCCAAAAGACTTCAGAGAAAACTGGCTATGCTGGCTTTGGTCCGAAAGTCGTACTCATTTAGTCGCATATTAAACACTAGTATAAATCAACATATAATTCTCATAGCTCCAACTCTCATGCTTATTGCATTAGCCTTAAACGTGATTGCTAACTACGGTTCTATCAAATTATATTCTGTCTTCCCGACACCCTTCAATATCGTCCTGCCTGTATTTACCTTTTCGGTATATGTTGTAGAGTTGGGTTTCATTCCACAAGGAGCACAGATGCATACATCTTCTATTGAAATGGTTAACAAATGGAAAAGTGTTGAAAATAAATACATGCGTAAATGGTTAATGAGCTGCCGTCCGCTTCGTATGGAAATCGGACCTTTCTTCAACCTTTCTAGATTAACAATTCTTTTATTCTTTACCGCTGTTGTTGATTTAACTACTAATTTGCTAATTTCTCTTTAAAGAGTTGTCACATTAAAATGACTACTCTCAAACGTTTAAAGTGTACCAACATACAATTTGTATACATAAGAAAGTAAAGTATTACAAGGACAAATGCAATAAGGGGGTTTTGTCATACTTATAGTAGTATTAGGTGTGTTAGTGTACTGTTTTGACATAAATTGCACCAACGCCTTCACATAAAAAACAATGCTCATGACACTAAATGAAAACTTTATCTATATAGGTATGTTAGATGATAGAAAATGTACATGCATGATTGCAATTTGCATGTAGATTAGATACTACTTATACGTAACTGCATTACTCACATTTAATTTCTTATTCACTGATGCTGTATGTATATATTATACATATAATACTAATTGTAAGTAATGAAAAAATGTTGATAATAATAAACATTTATTCGAATACATTCGAAAATTCTATACTGGTCTAAAACACTTGAGTATCATTGTTGGTGAAAGTATCCAAATAATTTGTCACATCGCAATTGGTATTATTTTAAGATGACAGGTTATTGCATATTGGCTCAATTTTCCATGATTGTGAATTGTGTCAGCATTAAATATTTAGTCCGCAATTGAAAAGTAAACCTATTGTATAGCAACTGACGATGAGTAGACGTCACAAACAACAATTGGAATTTGATGCGCCTCAGTTGTATCTCCATAGATTTAAATATGATAAAAATTATCGACCTAGCTAATAAAGGTTTATTTATTAAAAAGTGAAGTAAAACGGCCTAGAATCTCACAAAATCCGATAGGGTCATTTGATTAAAACTTCTTGAACCGTACCCTTAATCACCGCAACCACTCTTTGCATGAGAATTGTAACATAATAGTTTGAGGGATACCAAAAAAGATAAAAGAAGACTACAAAAGTGTGAAAATGGTGAAAGTCCGGCACGACGGGTTGGATGAGATAACTCGCTTGAAATATGTGACTTTTTTCTTAGTTAGCAGTGTAAGTAATTAGTAATTGTAAGTAAGTGTAATTAATTTAGTGGTAGCGTAAAGCAAACTGAAACTTAATTCATTTTTTTATTTTTGTTGCAGACAGGGACGATTCTATTATTTCTGATCATTTTGTTTTCATACTACACAGAAAAGACTGGAATAGGAAGGTTTGGTCTGAGTCTCAGTTCAACCGGCTATGCAGCCCTGTTGATTTTGCCATTGTCATTAGTTGTAAATATACTAGGAGTAAGTTGTTTCAAAGACAGATTGAAAAGACGGAAAAGCAAGTGGTATTGGGTGAGTCACCACAAAAGGCATTAAAATAGAAAAATGCAATCCGCTTAAACAACAAATTGTGCATACAATTTCAAAAGCAGCAAAGTTAATTTAAACCTCTTGATTTGTGTAGTACCTTTTCCTAAAATCCACACTGTTCATCCTTATGCTGAGTTTTGGAATCTTATCAATAAGAGAAGCATCATATACTTATTCATTGGAAAAAGACTTGAGGCAGTCAATGGAACTCTACATGCATTACAAAGATGAGGGCAATGTCACAACAAGAGGTTGGGATGAGCTACAGATAGATGTAAGAAAAAATATTTGTTCGAATCGCTGTTCATAACAAAGAAAAAAAATATGGTGATGTTTTTAATAAGAGCAGGCAACATCTTTACTTAAAAATGAAATATTCTTGTATTTTAAATTTTTGTTGTGACATACATAAGTAATTAAGCAATTAGACCAAGCATATTTAGGAATCAGTCAGACTCAGAGCAATATATATTATTAATTTTGCTTAACACATTTCTAGAGCGATTGTTGTGGATTAGACAGTTATTCGGATTGGCAACAAGTTCATTTCGGGGCATTTCTCCTAGCAGCTCCAGTATCGTGTTGTGTAAAGCATTTAAGAAATAACTCAGACTGTGGTATGAATATGCTTCCGAAGCACGAACAGGCTTCTAAATTCATTAACACTAAGGTCATTACAATTTAACGCAAATAATTAAATATTTCGGATAGTTCTCAAAGTTACTTTGTGAACTATCCGAATGTTGCTGCATTAATAGAATTTGTTAACTAATGAATAATTTCTGCTATCTTTATCTTCAGGGATGTTTCAATGCATTGTTTGTATCAACTCGGACAAGCGTGTTTCTTTTAGGAATCCTAATGATATTACAATCCATCGTATATATAACATCGCTGTTCATGTCGATTTACATCGTTAATGCAAACAGCAACACCAGAGGCGCAATCCGAACTTCCAGCGGGTTGAAACAAGTAGATGACCTTTTGAGAGCATATGATCCCAATATGGAGATTAAGAATAAAATGTACACAAAACATTTGAGAATGCGAACGGTTAACTGCTTTTAAGCCTTCGTTAAAAAATATGTAATTTCAGTAAGATTGACATTGAATTTATGGGCAAAACTGAACTTTATTTTGGAAGAAGTTTATAAAATATGGTTCATAAGCTTGGCTACTACTCATTTATAAGTTTTTTATTTTGTTGCATGCATTTTTACATCGAAGAGCATTTAGCATGAAAAAAAATGTTATAATATAGCATACCTATGTAATTAGTAGGTTAAAATACTACATTCAACATTATACAACTATATCTTAACTTCTATAAGATTTCGTTTAGGTTCATATTTAAAGTTACGAACAAGTAATAGGTAATACATATCTAGGTACAAGTATTTATCTGGTGATATAATTGCTGCTTTTATTTGTGACTGTTTTGACATAAATTGCACCAACGCCTTCACATAAAACAATGCTCATGACACTAAAATTAACACTTGATCAATGTTAGATGATAGAAGATTTGCATGAATGATTGCATTTTGCATGTTATACGTAACGTAACTGCACTACTCACATTTAATTTCTTATACACTGTTGCAGTATGTATGAAATAAAAATGGTGATAACATCAAATAATGTGGAATTTTGCTTATTTTTAGAATTTTGATCATTTTCAAAACTCACACAAAACTGGAGGGAATTAATTGTTTTTGCATTATATAATTACCTACTCTAATATAACTGTAATTAAGTATCTGTGCCTGTGGTCTCTGGGTACACAATTTATTTTCGCTGAGCAATGTCTACAGAAAAAGGAAAATATCTTGTCACCATTCCCCATCCAGGTATCAATTTAGGTTCTGAGTCTTCCCTAGCTATGAAACGAAATTCTGTTATAATACGAGCTGCCAACAATTTGAGCATTTCATATGCAAACCGTTGGCCAATACATCCTCTAGGTCCAAATCCAAAGCTTGTCATTGCATACGGATGAATTTTATTCTTGTTCTCTGGCATGAATCGCGATGGGTCAAACTTTTCAGAATCCGGGAAAATTTCTTCGTTCCGATTAGCTCCCCAAGAATTTACACAAACACTGATACCTTTCTTTATAGTTGTCGTTTTGTACTTCCAATCTTTGCAGCAGAGTCTTTCTGGTCTTGTAAAGGCTGGACATAGTCTTATCGTTTCCGTGATACATGCAGTTAGATAATGAGCGTTTTCTAAGGTATTGTGATCAAAACTTTTTTTGTCCGAATTTTCGGTTATTTTCTCCAGTTCGTTGGCTACATTCTCTTGAATTTCTGGGTTAGAAGCTAAGTAATAAGATAACATAGACATAGTATTTGCTAAGGAATCGTAACCAGCAACAAAAAACTCCAAGGCTTGTGCGAGTATTGTGGTTTTTGTTATCTTCATTTTTTTATATTCGGGTGTATCAATTTTATCCAGCATATCAATAATAATCTGAATAAAATCATTCTCATTTACTCCTGATTTACGACGAACCGATATAATATTCTCCAAGGTTGACACAAATGTATCCAGACCTTTCATTTTCATTACAGGAAAGAACTTGTTTATAAAAGGAAAAGTCTCTGCAAAAGTTAAAACATAATGCAAAAAGATAAGCAATTTCATAAGTTATTTAGTTGTTCATACTCTTGTACTAGAAGAAAAAAGGTAAGGTTACCCATTAGACCCATAAAAAAATTTGGTTCTAAATCCTCGAACATCAGTGTTTTCAGTAAATCAACAAGATAATTTTTGGGATCCTTTCTGTCAGGCAGAACAATGCCCAAAAATGTTTTTGCGGTGGCATCAACGAGGAAAGTAACCATGAATCTAAACACATCACATAAAGAAGAAAAATGTACACAATATACTATAATACCGCGTCTTCTTGTGTTCAATGAAACAGAAGACCAAACGCGCTGCATTATCTCCACTAAAATAACTACATTTATGTAATAAATATTTAATACAATTTTGTTGGAAAATTATCTCACTCTCTAGTATCAAACTTCATCCTTTCAACTTTTTGCTGATTCATTTTTTCGGAAATATCATTAACGTATTCTTCCGCTAATTCCTGCATAATTTTACCCATGCTCTTTATTCGGCCGGAAGTAAACATAGGGGTTAATTGAGATCGTACGACTTTCCATTTGTCGACTGTCAACAAATAAAAGTAACAATTAATATATTACGAATGTTAGTTTGTATGTATTTTGCATAAAATTTAGGCGTTTCATTTAATGAAGGCAAATTTACTTTACTGTACCGTGTGAAGTCAAATATGCAGGGTAATTCACAAAATGCAAACTCTTGTATGTACATTCATGATAGAGGAAGCTCTAGTGAACAAAAACTGATAATAGCGAATAATTAGGGAAATAGAATGCTTAATGCATAGCTTCCGCTGAGGAAAAAATTTAAGCTTGGATGAATGCATTTTATTAGTCTCACTTAGATAGCTCATCTATTTGGTTCACCCTATTTGACTCTACACATAGTTGAACTAGGTATGCTACATATAAATATACTCTGTATAGAATCATTAGGAATTCGAAGATTCAAACCCCAAACTTTACCTGGAAGAAAATCCAACATTTCATCAACCATCCCTTCCCCGAAAGCCACCGAACTCCGATCATAAAAGAAATCGAAATCCTTTACGAGGATTAAACGTATCATTTCTGGGTCAGCCACATATACACGTGGAAGCCTTCCTTCGTAAACCTTAAAAATTTATTGCATCGCATTACAAAGTCTGGTCTGCAAAACTTTTTCAGCATGTCATTAATTGTATTTACTGTTAGATCATTCTATTCTAACGTAAAATGTCTTACCCCATAAACTGGTCCATATTTAAGATATCTTGCCAGGTCCTCATGTTGATTTATTTTTTTAACTGCCCAAGGATCGCTTCCACAGATAAAATACGGTTTGATTACAGGAATTCCGAGTGATTCCAAAATTCCATAGTTCCATCGTGCGTATATAATTAATGCAGAAAGTAATACAATGATCAATCCGACTGCAACACTTAGTATCATAAGTAACATCTTCGTAAATAGTTTGTTTATGAAAATAGCCTTGTCGGAGAGTTATCTGGTGTGGTGTGTAATACTTTTAAGCTGATGTATAATCGTAGGATGCTGGTTTTATCCAGCTACACTTTTTAATAATTCAACAATTTCTAATACGGCTAATTAACTATTTCAATTACTTCTATATGAATTTCGGTTTAAATTAATTATTGTATAATATAGTATTTGCAGAATGTACGATGCGTGATATACATATACAAAGTGAACTTAAGTAAACAGTTCACTAGTAATGAATGATGCATACGTTCAGAGCCCAGGTTAATAAGCGTGTACATACCTATAACATGTTTGATGGTAAGTTAGTAACAGATTTTACAAGGACACCCCAAATGAAACTCAGGGACATGCAAAAACTAAGCCTTTGTAGCCCTCTCAAACTATATGCACATAATCATAATGTACGTTAGTAAAAATTATACATCTGTAAGCTTGTATCTCGTATCTTCTGTAATATCTGCAGGTCTTTACTCTTTACCATCCTTTTTATCTTCAATAGGATAATAATTCTAATAATAGAGATTGGACCCTTGTAGTTTACAAACAAAACATTTATAGAAAATAAACACCTGTATATTTGTAGGGTATACCTATATAAATATATTATGGAAAATGCAATAATACATAATCTTTGTATATATAGAGAAAACATGTATCTTATTTTTAATTCAAGTTGCATTTATCATATAAAGTGCTTTCAATAGGCTAGAAGAAAGTGCAGATCATTATTCCAGTTTTATAGCTATGATATTCACCGACTACACTGAACTTAGCAAACTCTGAGTTGCAAAATATATAGTAGAAATACGTAGTATGCTTACGTAGAGAAAGCTATAATGTCTACACAAAGATTCATCATTATTGTCAAAATTACGTATGCAAACAAGTAAAAATCATTTTCATGACTGAAAGAAGTTTCTATTTATCATTATTATTTTATTACCTTTAAGAATGTCTCCGCAAGTACAAAATCTTATACATTAAATGTTGTACTATAAAACAGTAATATTATGTGCAATATTATATATCTGAATGAGAAAATACATACATTTTTTATCGTTTGTGAGCATGATGATTACACGCCACGTCATTAAAACCTCGGAAAGGACACATCATCGGTATTATATAAGTAATAGACAAGGTTAAAGTTCATAGAGATTCTGAAACACACGGTTTATATAACAAGTATTTAAAAACTGTCAGTAGTGACTGACAAGCTGTCCTTTGTTTACTAAGGGCTGATTATTTGTACATAGTTGCTACATCATAGTTGTATATATTTATAATAAAAATTGTTCAGTGTTTGTGATCTTCATCTTCAGATCTGTCATTACTAAAGTAAAGCTTTGTGGACGGAATGAAGTGGAATGTATAGTAGTATATTACTTACATTTTAGAACGTATATTAATCTCAGCATATTTACAATAAATAAAAGCTACACGAAGTCAAGATTATAATTGCCAATGTCACCAATGAAATCCAACTAGATGTGGAAGCTCGAGGAGTACCGTCATTACAAAAATGATCGAACTCGCAAAAACACCATGTCACTTCATCATAGTAATTTCTGAAAACAAAGAACAACGAAAATTAGCGACATGAATTTGTAAAATTCCTGCAAATTATTTCTATCTTTTAGTAAACCGGCATGACAATCACAAGTATTCATTCCGTCTGATTAATTATACATGGGTATATGCAAGGTGAATCAACATTCAACATAATATTATAATATAATATATAATATAATATTATAATAATATATTGGGTGAACAAAAGATGTATAAGATGTATAGTATATGAAATTAATTATCTTTTAGAAGTATGAAAATGTAAGATTCAAATGTGTCCCTACACACGGTTTCATCAATGTCAGTGCGCGCAGTGAAACACTACAATCTGAAGAAACGTAACGGTGATGACAATTTATGTGCAGTTGCACAGTTGGAAGCGTTGATTTAAACGTACTTTTTTAAAAATCATTGCGAAAGAGTTGTATAAAATACTCTTATTTCCTAAGCTTAAATATTCAGTTTTCGCAACAAATCATTAACAATATTTATAGCCTTTCCTTTACTAAGCTATTTTAGACAGGTATGGTATGTGATTTGATTATTGAAATATATTTGAACTGATCGTGTACGAACCTTTTGACATCCAATTCCTTAATACTATTGTTGACATAATGTGCTAAGCGTATATCTTGGGCTGCTGGGCGACATCCTTCATATTTGTCCGCAGGAATGTCATGACGGGAATATTCGACTTGACTCAAGCAATTTCGTGTAATCGTTTCATCAGCTATTAATACAGACGAGTTTATTAAATGTTACACAAGTCCTATAGAAGTTTGAAACTATTACACAGATGAAATAATAAATAAAATTACTATTACCCACCTCCTTTCTTTTCAATGATTTTGACACATTTGTCACTATTAAGCGGACATGTGACTGACGTGTACCATCTCCAGTCAAAGGGTGTTCCACAACCAGGTTGAGTACTTACACATTGATAACACCAAAGACTTTCCCCTAAATGATACAAATAAATATAAATATAGCATACATAATTTATAATACAAGTATTCAAGTATGTGTGTATCAATGTACAATGATATTGTCCAGTGAACTTAAAAAATGACAATGCATAACATTACTAAAGTTGGAATTGCATGACGGTCATTTGAATGAACCTTTTTCAGGGTAACTGGACATATAAAATATGACTTAACTATCCTGCCTATTGAGTGTCTGTCTATGTAGTAAGACCGTTCAGTTTGGGTAATACGCTATACGGCTGATCAATCAGTCACTGACGTTTCATTATTCGCAAAAAAACAAGGTTTCTGATAAAAGTATCTTGTCTTATATTTTCTTTTGTAATGAAATGACACGAATTTTGTTTTTACAGAAAGAAAGTCAAAAATAAGTGGCTGGCTAGTATGTTTAATAATGTAAAAACATATTTTAGTACTTTTAATAACGATGTCAAGAGCAAAGACATTATACCGAGTTTCTCTGTTATTGTCACCCTTTTGTAAAACCGTATGTAATGTAATAATCATTCTTTCTATAAATAATAATTTTTTACTAGATTCCAACTATAAACTTTCTCTCGCTGCTGACTGCTGAGAGATAGAGACAGCTATGCTATGACAGCTTACATAAATCCTGGCACTTTCCAATGTATAATCACTGGCCAAAATTGAAGTCGGCACAAAAACTATGATAGTGATAGAGATGTGATTTTTTTAAATGTATGTTCCTCAACTATCAGAGTGTATGTGGTTATAATACGTTTTCGTAACTATCTTCATAATTTTTCACTTCATATAGTTTTTGCGCTAGAGCCTAGTACTTCAATTCTGGCCAATGATAATTTGAGAATACATTGTAAAATCCAGGATTTATGTGTAAGCCTCTCAGCACGAGATGCAGCTTAAGTTGGGATCTAATTATTTATATAGCTTTAATTAAACTTACCCTGATGATACAAAGAAATGAAGCAGAGGAGGCTGCCAAAATTAATAAAATTTTGCATTTTCATTTCGAGTCAATCAACTTGATGACAAATGACAGGATGACAGGATAGACTGACTGTAAGTGAAGGCTTAAAGTTATTATTAATTATTAAAATGAAAGATATATTCAATATTTGATATTCATTCATCATTTACAATATTTACAATATTCAAAGTTCTTGATAATTTGATTTGATTGACCTTACCTAAAAGGGTTATGTCGCGTACTGTAACTTTGAGTCTGACGGTCGTTCCTACATTTGTTTGTAAGGCAATTGTTCTGAAAGTTCATCTACTGATAACTGGTGAGTTAATATACAGTGTGTAATGCTACAATTTAATTAACAATTAAATAATCAACAATTAAAAAATAATAATATTGTTTATTTGTATAAATAAATACCTAGATGTTGAGTGTAAAAACCGCGCCCGTACCGCACGCAACGGCTGAAATGCTGCTCTGCTGTCCCGTTGTTGTAGCTGTCGCCTATAATTTGAACAAAAAGCGGGTGAAGTACAACTTAAAGGAACACTTCAAGTTAGCCGACCTGGCTGTCAAAATCCAATCCAACTATCCAGGAAAGGTTGAAAGGTGGTCTAGTCGGCTAACTTTAAGATGACCATAGGTTTATAAATTCATCAGGCAAATTGTGCAATTTATTATTTCAACATTTATTATTTTGTAAACAGAAACAGCCGATGTATCGGGTCAACCGGGTGAAATAAAACATCAAAAATCATCTGGTCATAAAATAACAGGACAGAGAACGGGCCCGATATACACGAAAACAGCTGACACGGGTTCACCGGAAGAAAAGGAACTCGTTATTTAGTGGGATAAAAAATAAACAATAATAAATAACTTTGAAATATGTCTGCAAAAAACACGACAGGATTCGGTTTAGAAGAAATTGGAATTCCAGGAAGGGAGTTTCTTCGTGAAGCTTTAACAAATTGTTCAGATCCTTTGAAAGCTATAGAAGAATTTCAAGTAAGCTAAAAGTCATCTTCAATCTTGCAATCTATTCGTTATTTATTTATATGGATGCATTTGTAATAACATCAAATATACCTAATAATAATTTATGCAAAATTTTGTCCAATAGCATTACAAGACAACAACAGACCCCTTACTACATTAGTCTTAATTATTATAATTATTTGGCTACAACAGATTAACAAACCTAATGTTGAGAAATATTATAAACCAAATTCAAAATTGTAAAATGTTGAATGTGTAAAAACTAATGGCAATTTAAATTGATGGATTGAAAAGGACATTGCCAGCAAGCTGTACTATACTACAGTGATATATAGTTTGCTGACAATCTAATTCTAAAGTCCTAGTATTCTTTTTAAGCGAAGTGAAGAGTTATTAAAAATAGCTCTTCCATATTATTTTCGCAAGAAAGTTTTTTTGCTTTTCAAATAATTGCAGAAAATGTATTTGTGATTTGTTTCTTTCATACTTTAACTTAATTGACTTTATATTTCTATCTAACGCTTGTATTAATCTTATTTACGGATCGTTTTCGTTGGTTATCGCATGCTAGTGATGCTAGCATAATAAATCTAGTAGCAGTATGTTTGAAAATGCAGTTCTTTACTGTTTGCAGATTGCATTAAGAAGATCAGAGGATATTATAGTTATTGCAATTCATATTTGATTCGCTTGTTTTACAGGCAGAGAATGAAATTTTGCTACCTTCTTTGCGACCGATGCTGCCATTACTTGATTTGCATGGGACCAGAAGACTTGATTTCCATTTGTCAGTCATGGAGGTTAACTTGTTTCATTCAATGCAATCTTATAATAATTTGTGAACACTTTAACTAGCATTTGCTTAGTTTACCCTGTGTAATAAAACGTATGACATTTATACTAGTGACATGATATAAATAATTGAAGTTTTGTAACAATATATACCTGATGCAAATTATAGTAGCTGATATTTAACTAGAAGGTAATATATGTTAAAATTGAATTTGTTTTAACCTAATTGTATTTTTTGAATTGTTTAGGAGCTAAGAAATAATCTAATTAAAAAGATCGATGAAATTGGAAGTAGTGACAGAACTGACAAGGATAAGAAGCTGAAAGAACTTATTAGTAAAAGTTTTCCAGTAATCAAAATTAAGCAACTACGTCCTGTGGCAAGTCGAATTTTACCCTAAAATCACGCAAACATGTAAATTGTATATAAAAATACCTGAATCGTCGACAATTGTTGATTTTTTACACGATTTAGGTGTTGGCTGTTTTAAAAAATATGACAATAATAAGTGAAAAGTATTTGGATGTCATTTTAAACGATAAAGAACTTTATGACGAGTGTGATACCGAGGTTAAACGACAAATATGGAAAGATAATCAGGCGCTTTTTGGTGATCAAGTTACGCCGCTTTTTAATAAATATTGGAGACAGAAAGAGGATGTCTTATTCGATTATGAAAATAAATTAAACATGTTTTTCAATCCATCACCTAAGGTAAACTGATATTTAGTTTTTCATTAACTTAATTTTACTGTTTACGTTTTTAAATGTGCATATGAAATGCGGATCATTTCATCAAATACATTTTTTGTTGTTACAGATCCGACGACAAAGTGAGGTGGTTGAAAAGCTCGCTCATATGGTCGGAAAAAACTTAAAATTGTATGATATGGTCCTTCAATTCTTGCGAACTTTATTTCTCAGAACAAAAAATGTTCACTACTGTTCTTTGAGAGCTGAACTGCTCATGAGACTTCATGACTTGGAGATTCAGGTGCACATGAGATTATTAGATCCTCTGTAAAGTACAATATTTAGATTACTATTGATGTTACTTATCAAGCTGTAAAATAATAATTAATATTTATGTTCTATTTACATTACAGAACATTATTACAATAGACCCTTGTCATAAATTCACATGGTGTATGGATGCATGCATTCGTGAGAAAAATTTGGATTTAAAAAGATCTCGGGAACTGCAAGTATGTATTCCTTTTTGACTCGGTCGAGTGATTCCAATACATGAATTGTAGTAGTTACCGTATTACCTATATCTTTTGTTCTGATATTTAGGGTTTCCTCGATAGTATCAAACAAGGACAGGAAAAGGTGCTAGGAGATTTGTCTATGATTCTTTGTGATCCTTACGCTGTTAACTTTTTAGCAACATCTGCTATGAAAGTATTACATGTAAGTTTTTGGCTATCAGTCGTTTAATGAAATCTCTAAATATAAATGGATTCTGATGCTATTTTTATTAGACCCATAGTATAATCAATCATAATATTATTACTTTTGCAGACGGTTATGAACAATGAAGCTTATCCTAGAGAAAATCCTATACTGGTGCTATTACTGCGAATGATGGCACTGGGATTAAGCTCATGGGATATGATCCATACGCAAGTGTTCAAAGAACCGAAGTTAGATTCCCAGATTGTGACAAAATTTGTACCTTCATTGATGTCTCTTATGGTTGATGATCAAGTGAGAACTCTAAATGCAAAATTGCCTCCTGATGAGCGTGAATCGGCTATTGCAATCATAGAACATTCAGGTATATTTTTTATAAAAATAAGACAAATAAATATCATATTGGGAATATATAATTCATGTAAACTATCAAATAGGACCTCCTCCTGATGCGTTTCAAGCTTATGTTGGGGATTCCGGTGTGGCTGCTACATTAGCTATGTATTACACTCTTCACCTAGCCCGTGTGAAGGATAAAGTTGGTCTGATGAGAGTTTTGGGTTGTCTATCAACTTCCTTCCGTGGCCGTGCTTATGATGACCCATTTTTACATGCTTTGGTAATTTAAAAATTAACAAGTGGTTTGACAACTCAGTGATTTGGAATTATTTGGGAACAGACTAAGTAAACGTATATGTATGTGTGTGAAATTCGAATATTTTTTTCCAGATTTCCTTACTAGTGGGTATGACAGACGAATTTTCTGCTGAAGATTTTTGTACAGTTGTGTTTGACGAGTTCTTGTGTCCTGGTCTCCCACAGGAAAATGTTACTCGGCATTTGCTCCGTCTTGTTTACAACGTATATCAAAAATTGGGATCACAGCGTTTGGAAAGCGTGATAAAAACATTGCAACCGTCTTCCATGCAAACAGAAGTCCTTCGAACTGCATTTAGTGCTCTTGAAGAAAAAATTAATGCTCTGGAAGCTGCCAACAACGCTATTGCTGAGCAGACTTAAATTCTCCTATGCCAATGTTTTCCCATGCTTAAGACTGAAAGTTTTATACATCTTCAATCAATGTGTTTCATGTTTTCTCACCCACCAAAGTAATGAAAAACTAAGGAATTTAGAAACCAACTTGTCAGTTAAAGTTAATATAGCCCCTTCTTCCTCACCTGGAGCCATATTAATGTGGCAAAATCATATTTTCTAGTAGTAATTAATTTGACTGTTTTGTACAATGAAATGTAATGTTTAAAAATATGTATAGAATGTCATTTCCTATCAGTAACTATATAGGTACTTACATTTTAAGTTTTTTTTGCAATTACAACTGTCTCCTACGTCAGTGTTTTTTATTCTTGCATACAAATAGATGAGTGTTTACCCATTATTCATTTTATTGACTACATTTACATTCACTCAATTTTCTATTGATGCCAAGATACTGTTGTACAGCAACTTATGAATTTGTAGAATTACTGTCATGTAAATAAAATCTACTTTTCTCATGTTCGATAATGTCGAGAGTCGAAAATGTATCTGTAATTTTATTTATTTAACTATCTAATTAAAGTCATAGATTAAAGAAAGCCCTTTCAAAATTTATACACATCCATCCTCCCCTAAACTTTCCGTTCACTGACTTTATTTATTTACTATTGTAAGTTAGGTAGATAACTTTTTCCATTGTAAGATAATAAGCAGTTGAGAATTGAGATTGAGAGTTTCACCTATTATGTTTGCATAGCTTTCACATGCAGTAAACTCGTGTCTTTTGTCTTAATTTACAAAACCCACTCTGAATATTTTTAACTGAGCAAGTATTAACAGTATCAAGTCTTTGTCAATACCATGGTCAAAATGTGTGTGATATCATTAGTGGCTGGCTACTCGATTCACTTAAACATGTATTTATGTAAGAACCGGTTTGGACTACAAATATTTGTTTAAAAATTTGATACCGCGACCCCTCTATACATAATAGCCACATAATAGCTATAGTATACTGAACTGGATTATGACCCAAGACTTGTTATAATTGTATAATAAAATGAGTCTAGTAAAATACGTTATTGTTACATATGGAACCGGGAAACCCATGCCATGCCAGGTAGTTAAAACATGTCATGCGAAATAATTTTTCTCATAATAAACTTTGTTTAAATGCTTTCTGAATAATTGCGTGGATATAACTCGTTGCTTTGACATGACTGAGAATATCTCTAGTGTTATATAACATGAAGCATGGGGTATTCCTTGTGTATGAATAGTGTGAAAATTTTGAATGTAACATGTTTAACTCATCCCTGTATTACTGTCCTGTCCAATATACGTCAACTCGCATAGAAAAAGATGCATTGTTCATTCACTGTCTCATGTTACGCATTCAAGTAAGACCTAGGACATGAAATTGTGATATAAAGCAAAACCACTGATCTCTTTCGTTATTGTACAATATAGTATTACTTTAACATTATGGGAAATATGCAACTATGTGCGTGCGTAGCACGTAGTAGTTAGGTTGAGTATGTACATAACGTAAGTGGATACTTACATTTAGCCTTACATAAGAACTACGAATTATCAATAGAAAACTAAATTATGGTTTCTTTTCAAAGAAAAAGAAATAACATTATTTATTCATTATCGTCCAAAAATTACTTGCAATGTTGCAATGCATAAGTAACCGAATAAGTACATAAACCGTCCGCAGGCACGAGGCACGAATAAAATACATAATTATTGCTTTTAAAAAGAATACAAGTTGTAATTAGGTGTTTTTAAATAGGCACTCACTCATACATTGAACTATTCAAAACGAAATAGTAAATATCCAAACCAAAGGGCAAACGAACAGAATTTTATAATGCGAACAGCGGACACAGAGACGGGAAATTAAACCCCACAAAATAGCGGCCCTGCAGATACTTAATAAAATGAAAATAACATTAAAAATCGAAATTTTTTCTAAAAAAAACACTACAAAGTTTGGAGTCAAATCGGTGATTCTTTGGTAGAAATACTTACTTAATTACTTACTGTATAAATAAAATTATAGCATATATTTAACCAATGTATGATTGTGTACATTCATCATGGTAGAATTACGCTTTATATTACATAGCTGTTTCCTAATCAATAATTTGTGTTTACTACATAAACGTATTCTTGTAAGGATATGTATTTATCTTAAACTTGTTCTTATTTTCTTATCTAGAAACAATTGTACAGCTACAACCCGATTTGTCTCTGTCAACTTTGTCATTAAATGAAATACAAAAATTATAGTGATAAGTAATATCAATGTATACCTAGTATTACTTATTACCTATGTATTATGTATTTACAAACCTATTACCTAGAGTATGTAAATTAATTTGAAATGTAAGTACTGCCTGCTCCATCCGTTAAATATATACAAGAACAAGAAGTACAGTAGTATGCTGTGCATCATTGCATTTAATAAAAGTAGGCTGCTTACTGTACATATATCGCTTAAAAAATTGTTTGCCTAGTGTGCTATTATTGGCAATACTACTAGAAAATGAATTACTACGTAGGCCATTTATGCTCTTTTGTACACCCTTACACAAGTTGTGTCCTTGGCTTTTAACGTTATTACCATTTCATCTTCGGTAAAATCGCGAATATCTTCTAAAAACTCGTCGTTGTGTAAATTATGTATTAAGTGTGTCATCCGATTGTCTTCAATGTGAATAATAGACTTACACTTCCTTCCACTTCCATCAACATGGTCAGAAATAAACTCCACTCCGGGTATGAATTTGATCTCTACAGTCTTGAATGGTACAGACGTTTTAAGAAACCATTCCTTTCCTTCTTGTCTAATCTCCGTAACCGGCTTTGCAGAAGTTATAATTTTCCTAAACAGATAATTCACTCCTGCTGCCTTCAGATATTCGTCAAAATTTTCACTAGTGTGAAGATGGTATTTTCCAGGTAGTAGCGCCATAATCTATATAGGATGATTTTTCCTCGCAGCGTACGATAGCAGAGAATTCTGAAACAAAACAATTATGTTGCACATTAAAATGATACCAATGAAATAAAATAATTACCAATACTGCAGATTATTTACATTTAGACAAAAAAATGAGTGATAAGCTTTAAACAACCGTTAATCTTTATGTTCAGGTATTTTACCTCTTTAAATAATATATGGACCTTTTTGTTGATGAACTTAATTTTTACGGTTCTTTGTCTCACAAATCTCAATTTATGAGGTACATGTACAGAACAGACAGTTACTAACTTGTGTACACCTCAGAAACTATTCCTTCACTGCACTACTGATGTACTAATATTTATCGTTACCTACTTTTTACGTTGTGTCATGAAGATTTTGTACAAGATTGCCTGAGGAGCTCTTACAATAGTAAAGTCAGCAAGACAAGAAGATTCCTCATTAATCTATCCCTTCTTAAAGCTCCTTCTTTACACGAGTGTGTGCAGAAAATTTTATTTGTTGTAGCGTGTATCATTTAAACCACTTACATGCACAGTGCACATGTAGTATATATGTGTATGTAGGCATACCTATTTCAGACTTAACTACATGCATGGCTTACAATCATCTTTCTTAATATTACTAACTTGCCCCGATACTCATCACTATCACACGAGTGCAGTAGTCAAACCCTCAAACCAACAACAAGTTTATAGCTCTAGCTTGGCTCTAGCTAAACAACCTACTACAGATAGTACCAAAGCAAGTTTTAGTGTACATGGGTACATTAACCATCATATAGGTTTATGCACCATGAGATGCAAGTTTGCAAAATCACAAGAACAAAAGTATGTACATGGTTTAATAACATAATATACTACGTCATATATACTGCGTAGGTAAGCAAGTATTATCATTTTCTAGGTATATGATTGATGTTTGATGGTCATTAGTCATTATTATCATGATCGTGTTAATACAAAAGCAACTGTTGGTGCGACCCAGTATGCGAACACGAGTGTAAAGGAATTGAGTCCGATGAGATGCTATTATTCTTCAGGTTTTTGCTTGTCATTCATGTGGTGTTTTTGTATAGGTAAAATTAGGTATACATAATTGCAATATGTGGCTATAAATACATTGATAATCTTACACTGAGTGTACATTAGAGTGCAAATATCTGTATAGCAGAGCAAGAAAACACGCTTGTAAAAATAAAATCAATGTTCTTCCTTACCTTTATTAGGCTTAATATAATTTTTGCTACTTTAAGACTCAGATGGACTATTTTTTCACTCACAATGTCAGTGTGTATTCTATATCCATTTAGGCACATAGAAATGAATCTACTAACATTAAGATACTAAAACATCAAATACTTCTTGTTTTCTTGTCTGTGAGCTTATTGATACTAACAGACACATTACATTGACTAATAATATTGGTATGAGCCCTTTTGAATTTAACATTGAAAATTATCATGTATAACGCATGCACATGAGTTGCATGCAAAATAAACACGATTTGCCAATTATAGTTCTGACGATTTAAATCCGTGTCAATGTTTAGGTTATAGAATCATGAACGATGATAACTCTCATGCATATAATGTTTTACAATAGTAGTGAGTTGAATTTACAAACATGCCATCAATCTCATTTGCTTTTGTACTGATTTCTATACATATTTGTTTCTGTATACCTAGTAAAGAAAGGTGTAAGTTGATATTTTTCCAAAACTGGATAGAAGATCAATATGGAAGAAGATATCAAGATGGTAATTTACCAATAATGTACTGGTAAAATATTTTCCATCCGTGATTACATAAATCCAGAAATTCTTTTTTATGCATTATTGCACAATATAGTACAGATTATGAATTAAATCGTGTACGTGTAGTAAGGTAATAATTTTAAAAAATCGCTTTCGTAGGTTGCATGTCATCAAGGTTATATTGTGGTTTACAAAATTCATGTTCAGAGAATTAGTCCATTAACAAAAAGTAACCTTGATAGTGCCATTTATCATTTCCTTTCACAGGATGAAAAAGGACTTTTTGCAGTAAGAAAAATTACACCTGTTGCAATTACTGTACTTTAATGTGTCTGTAAGAGTAAATTAAATTTTGTGGTTTTGTGAGAAAACACAGAGTAGGATAAGCAATATTTAATTTCCATATACATTGAACATTATATCGAATATTTAAACTTGCTAATTGCAAGCATATGCGGACTATATAAATTCCTGTAGCAGGTATTTATAAAGTAAAGTACAATGCAAATTGCAATTAACAACACTAGAACGTGAAATAATAAATAAATAGTAGTAAAATAATCGTTCTGAAACATCAGGACGATTATTTTTCTGAACCAGTCCAACAATATTCCAGGATCAGTACAAGAAGCGATGCAACCATTTATTTTTTTGCTTTGTATTGCGTTGTGTTGTGTGTGGGCTGCAGGGAATCCCAGACCGCATACCTACACTTTGCAAAAGAACTATAATATGCACCTATTAGCTATACACAATTAACTCTTGTACTATTATAGAATGTTTCGAGCATATAAGATTGCGAAATCTACTATGCGTTTTTAGATTCCAATTAATTAAGTATATTATTATCTTTGTGAATTTCTTACTGTTTTGTAGAATCTGACAACTTGTAGTATCAATTGGAGCATACGGGATAAGAGAATGTAATAATAATATACTTATTGGTCAATCTTGGAAATCAATCCTATGTCCTAGTTATCTTAGTCCCTGATATTGGAATCTACATGTTTTCTCTAATGAAGTGATGAAGGTTGTTTGCGTTCCTCTATTATACGTTTGTACATATATGTACAATTAAGCAATATCTACCATGAATGAACCATAAAAAATCTTCCGTAATCCTAACTGTGAGATTATTATTAATTAACAAGTAAAAAACTTATTTTGTATAAATATACTATTATTTCGTCTAAAATTGCGTCTCATAGCATTGTATTGTATACGTATTAAGTACCTATATATGTCATTTTCTGTTGGTAAGCATAAACACAATATACATAGGTAATATACTACCGATATAGTTTGCGAGGAGTACTATATAGTATAGGGACTAGTATTCTTAGAAATATAGAGATGAGTAATATTAAATTGTAGCCATTATATTCTTCATCACCATTAAATAATAATTACCTTGTTTTTGTCGAAAAAAAAGTATAAGAAGAAGTTTCAATAATATGAAATTCACACGAAGCACTCCCATGTAATATACGTAGGACTGATGGGAGTGCCTATGATACATAATAAATTATTCTAACAAATATGTAAGCAATTAGTTAGCAATTCTCACACAAAATTCACATCGTTAGTTATAATAACAAATTTTGCAATGTATACACCATAGCATAGTTCAGCAGCAGGAGTTGATGTGTCTACTCATCAACCTTCCGGTAAAGTAGACTTCTACAGAAGTCTAATTTACAAATTAATGTGTATTGACATGTATTGCTCACCTAAACTTTAATACGGTGTATCTCAGGTTTCAGATTTCACACAGACCTCATAAACAAATATTATTGTATAAAGAATGTAATAAACCCTTGCAAACGTATACAACTGGTGTATAGCAGGTCTTATATTTTTAAAATCACGAAGGCTTAAAGAATTTTCTTCTCTCCCTCCATTTATGCATGTCTAACTGGGAACACTTTTAATACACCAAACTATAGACACCACTGACACCAGAACATCGCTAATTTGGGTGCTCAGGTGTCTCAATAACGCAGAGGCAGAGTGAAACTGTGCAACACGAAGTAGGTACTCCTACCGTCCTACACAAAGACAAACTTCAAGAAGAAACAGAAGGATAATAGCTCGTTGCATTTTTTGTGCTTGACCTTCCTTTATGCTTTATGAAATAATGTTCAACATTTGAACAAATTTTTATTTTTATTCTTTCTTGAGCCACAAAGCGTGTACTACTAGAGTGAACATTGCACATTCACATAGATTCATACATGCGATTAATAATAATGATTATTATTATTCTTCTCACATAATAAGCATAAAATGTACTTGTTACTTACACGTGCATGTGTATTTAATGTCTACACGTTAAGCAGTTGTATGCTTTATATAATTGCTATAATTCGTAAAGGATGTATGTTGTAAAATCACTACTGTTAAGACTCCAGAATACCATTCTTATAATTAAATTTTGTACCCTCAAATATATTTTGTGCCTACAGAATTTCATTTTATGATTTTTATATCATTAATGTGGAAATAAGTAGGTAAATAATACTGAATCTACTTAGATGAATTAATAGCATGGATGTTTTATTTACAAGGTACATGTATTATTGACATAGGTACCTATATACAAAATGGCGAAAATGGTCTTCCGGGATCCAAAAATTTATTAGTGCAAAAAACAGAAGTAGGTACCACTATGGCTTTAATACTATACCTTGTAATACATGCAAAACTTTTCAACTTGCATGCATTGAAAGTACACAGCTCTGTGTGATTGGACGTCTTCTTATCTGTAGCTGAAAATAAATAATTGAAGTGCAAATGCATAAAGACTATATGCATACGTCTGTAAAATGTGTTTAGTACACTAACAATAAGCAACTACTCTACCTTGAGAAATTCATGGTATTGTATATTGCCTTGCCCAAATATGCGGGTGATACTAATACAGGTATATGGAAAATAAGTATTTATTGATGTATTGAAAGTAGAATACCAGTGGCAGTAACCCACATAACTATTTTAGTAAGAAGTACCGTAACATGATTCAGGAGGAGTTGTGTAGCATTTTACTTTAATAATTGATGTGTATCGTAAACCTACCTAAACGAAATTACTGCGGTATGGTATCTTACAGTCACAGAACCTATTTCTCCTAATGAAATATAGAACAATTGTTCT
The DNA here is from genome assembly GCA_034694085.1 of Pogonognathellus longicornis. NCBI lineage: Eukaryota > Metazoa > Arthropoda > Collembola > Entomobryomorpha > Tomoceridae > Pogonognathellus > Pogonognathellus longicornis. The sequence goes on from JAQFYB010001297.1 coordinate 28,940, forward strand.
TTGCAAAAATTCGACAAAGACCTCAACTTGCTTTCCAGGCTTGGCCTATATATTTCTTAATAAATACTGTTACTACATAAGTACACTATAAGTATTACGATTTACCTTTGCGCGATTAACTCTCTATATCTAAGTTTATATAGCCTTATCAAGGTCCAGGAATTTTTTCCATATTCTGTACACAACATCTACATCGAATAAACTCCATTGTTTTTACTTTGAATGTCGACTTGACTTGAAAATGTTTAATGCTTCAATTGATTATGCCTATAGTGTGTAAATAGAAAATACCAGTAACATATTTCTCATTTACGAATTCTGTTTGTTCCAAAGTTGCAGCGTAACGTACATAGAAGGTACTATATTATATAGGATCAAGGTAGTAAGGCCGCCTGTATGCATATAGTGGTATTTACGGAATACCGAATACATACTGCTTTCCAAACTTTAGTTAATTCTGCCCTAAAATATCATTGTGTGTAGTTCTGTTCGAGAGAAAACTATACTCTCTTTTAGTCATCTATCCATAACTGTCATTTAACTTGAGAAAATATTACACGTGTACGTAAAAGAGTAGGTGTTTGTATTTGTAACAATCTTTTAATCGATAATCTGTAGAATCTGTACTTACTTATTAATAGTTTATTCCACAGCATATTTTTCCTGACTAATAACTTTTCGTCATTTACAGCAAAAATGGAAATATCATTTTCCACCGTTTTCGTGTTTCTGTTTATATGTGCCTACTCCTTCTTTGTATATCACTTTGTAAATCGTCTTGAATATTATTGAAAGCAGCAGTGCATCCCGGTGCACTATGAGTCGCAATAACTTGCACAACTTTACGAAGTAATTGGAACAAAATATTTTGAAAAACAGATAAGGTAATTGCCCAATATACACTGACACACTTTCTCATTTCATTACTATTACATTTAAAAAAGTTCATTATGTTCTAACGTAGTGCTATGATTACCAGCAAACGCTTCTCAGTTTATGCAACATGAAAAGATTGCCGTATCGGCTTTGCAAATTATATGGTTCTGGTATCGTAGAGAAAACTTCGTGAATCGCTGTTTATAATAATGCCTGCAGTATGCAGTAGAATAAACAATGATATAAAGGTTAAAGGTATATAAAAATTAATTTGTCATTTTTTTAATTATCTACCATAAGTAAGCAGAATACGTGTAACAAAGTTGAAAGTAACAAGATTGTGTATCATCTAGGTTAGGTACATATAAGTTCATAATATTATTATTTGCTAACTATTTTAAGAGAAAAGAAATGACCAGTGTAATCTCAGCATATGCTTTCAAAGGCAGTTACTGACCACCAATCGATATTGTATAATTACAGCTGAAGGGATGGAAATATTTGATTACTGGCTAAATAATAAACAAATACCTAGCCTAGTAGCCTGTAGCCTAATGAAAATGCCATTTCTGGCTAACGTTAGCAGTAGCTAACACTTGCTAAAATATTTAAGGTACTAAATCATCAATTACCCTTAATATTGGTTTGTTTGTCTCAACCATAGCATAGTGTGTATTAACTGTCAGACTCTTACCTTCTTACTATGACTTTTTTGGTTAGTTTGCTTGCTAATACTTTCAAGAAGGAGTCTCTGAACCCGAAAGAATAGCACATCGCACTATAAGAAGTAAAGTAGTATTGAGTATAAAATATGTTCTTCATATTATAGTATACACAGCAAATTTGTATGAATATTTGAGAACTAGTCACCATTTTAATTGATTTGAGTCAACGACATTTCATAGAGAAACTCAAAACTGATCATCAAAACTGTTTTGACACTTCCAAATTCTCATGATTACATACTGTATGTTGTAAACCATGACATAACTCCCTCAACTTTATCAATTGATTACTTACTTTCAGTTTTAAACTTATTACACAAGCGTATAGTAATTGTTGATTGAAGTTTAGGAGTAATGGCAGAGAAACATTTTATTAATGTGGCTAGTGGTGCTCCAATAAGTGTACAAATCCAAATCAATAAAGCAAAAGAAAAAGAAAATTCAGAAAACAGTTTCCAAAGATTATTTTGTTGGTGCAAAAGGTCATGGCATCACATGCAACTCTCATTTATTGCAGTTATATGGTGGATAAAAGAACAATTTTTGACAAAACACATTTCTTTCTCTCTTGATAGTAAGAATTTTTCAGAATATATTTCAAATATAAAATTCCTATTCACTTTATATAGCCTTTTATTAAGAGTTGTGTATACATTATGGCACATATTTAGATGTACATTGTACATGTAAAAGAGTGTACCAAGTAACAATACAAGGATTAACATTTCTAATGTACAGGTGTATGTGTTATGTACAAAAACAGTTCAAACTATGTACATCAGATATGTGTCATATATAGTCATTTAAATTAAAAACGGGTAAAAATTCTTGAGTGAGATAACTTTTGTTTAGATATTCCAAAACGGTCTAGGGATGTGGCAGTGTTAACTGGAGGTACTAAAGGAATTGGAACAGAAGTATTAAAAAAACTATTGCTAGCTGACATGCACATTTTGATGGGTAAAAATATGTAAATTATTAACTATACGGTGAACCGCATGTTAATGTTGCTTGGTTGCTAAATAATATAAGTGAAGAAAATGCCTAAATTCATTGTTTAACTGCAGATTTCATTGTACAAAAATGAAATTACTAGCCCAATTTTTGTGCACTCTATTACTGAACTTGTTCTTAACACTTTTTGTTTCTTTGTACTTTTAGGATGCAGAAATGTTTTAACAGCAGACGATGCTATAATGCAATTACGTGCAAGTGGAGTTACAACGGGCAAAGTGGAATGCATTCACTTGGACCTCACATCCATGAATTCTATTCGAGAATTCGCAAATAAAATCTTATTAAGAAAAATAGCAATTAATGTTCTCATTAATAATGGTACGGGGTATGGTACCTTCATAAGTAGTACTGCAGCACTTCACAGCAAAGCTTCACAGTTATAAAGCTTAAACCACGTATGCTGAATGCTGATATCAGGTTTATTGTACATCATGCACAAATCTTTTACATGATATAATATTACTAAAATTTTTACGCCTGTGATATTTCAGCCGAGATAGTGTGCGCACCGTTTTTGTTAACTATGGATGGATATGAATCGCAATTTCAAGTAAATTATTTAGGCCACTTTCTCCTGACGATGCTTCTTTTACCCAGAATGGCCACCTCAGCCTCTGAGAATAAATTTGGTCGATTAATTAACGTATCATCTTGCGCCATGTACCGCGGACAGATAGACTTTTCTGATTTGCAGATGAAGTAAATAATGATGCGAAAACTTTAAAACAACCTTACTATTCAATTAAATTGCATTAAAATAATTATCCCAATAATTTATCACATTGACAATATAAATAAATTGTCTTTTCCATTAGGAGACATTATTCAGAATGCAAAGCGTACTGCAACAGTAAGTTTATGCAAGTGGTTTCGAGTAACTATCTGGATTTACGCCTGCAAGCACAAGATGTTAAAGTTCATTCATATTCTATTCAACCGGGTATCTATCAAAGTACTTGGCTGTTTCCCATTGTTAAATGCCTGAGCCGCTTTTTTGTTAAGGTACCTAATACACGTTTCTAGCGCATACATACAACAATGTAATAATGTTTGTCTCAATGTGTAATAATTTTAGCAAGTCTATATACATAAATACTTTATTTCAGAATGTGGAGCAATGTTCGGACGTAGTGGTGTATACTGCATTGTCTCCTGAAGTTGAAAAGCAAGGTGGAACTTTCTTATGGAATTGTATGGAGGTGAAACAGCGACAAGAATCTTATGATCCTACAATACAACTAAAATTGTGGCAAACTTCACTCGAATTATGTTCCATCGATAGTTTACAGATCAGCAATGCCATGAGAAAAGAAACTGTCACAATGGTAGAAATAGGATGACTAAATGAAACGTTCATTTGTAACAAATACATCTATATACATTCACCCAACACACCAACATGTATATATAGAGTTTCTCGTTAAACTAACAAATATGTATAAGTATAATAATTTACATAACTGCCTAATACTTTGTATTATCAATTATTGCAATTATAATATTTTATACCCTATTAGCGTAAAGATTCATGTAATATCATGTATGTAATGTGCACATTATTTTACTATTGTATGTAGTTGTATCTTGTAGATGTATGAACCATAAGGCCTGTAAAAATACTGCATTTTCACATTACACAGCACTGTTCTTGCATATGTTACGTCATATCAGGCAGGTAGCTTTTGCAAGTTATGTAAAGTCTGTAAAAAGATTTATAGAAAAAAAATAAATGAAATTGTTTTGGGACTTTCATGAAATCATTTCGACTAGTAGATCGAAACTAGTAAAATGCGCTTTAGTACTTTGCTAGTACATTTTACAATTAAAGTTCGAGAAGGGATCAATCCAATTTGGACCCAACCCGTATGGTACCTTTTACTTTTGAAGAGATCTTGACTATTTGGGATGGGACCCGCAGTATTTTGTGGACTACCAATTTTTTCGTATGAACTCACTTACAACGTACGGAAATTGTACTTTGTACAGCTTGCTATACACGATAGAATACCACTTTAAATTAGGCGAACTTGTATACCATTTAAATTAGGCGACATTGTATACCACTTGTAATTAGGCGACATTGTATACCAATTGCAAATAGAGGACATTGTATATCACTTGGTGAACAATACAGGGAAAGCAAACTGTAGGGCTAACGATCGTTCTTAAACTTTGTACATAAACATGAGGAATAGGCTGACGCTGACCGCAGAAATGAACTATTTGCTGTATCAGATCAAACTTGATGATCTATGTATTATGATGATAGATTCAATCACTACATGTATATATACAGTATTAAGATGGAACCTAAAATACATCTTGATGAACATCGTGATAAATGAAATAATAAAAATGTGACAAAACTTTTAAAAAAAGTTATTTTAAAAGAAGTGATTGAGGTTGACTTGTTGGTGAATTTTACTTAAACTTGCACAAAAATTAAAGATAATTTTGAGTTAGTTGATTAATGCTCATAATCTACGTTATGTGTATCCCGTAAATTGAATGCATAATAATTAATATTTGGATTGGTTTATGGCATTCGGTTTATATTATGCATGGGAATGGCATTACAAACTTTACTACAGCTCACTATAGAGTCAACTTGAAAAGGTATGACTTTCCCAGCCGATCTACTTTTGGGGACTTGTGCTGTGGCTGTGCAAGCTGTACAGCTCTCTATAGACACTATAGAGTAAAACTTGAAAAGCACAGTATTAAACTTGAAGAAGAGATCAAGTACATTTCAGCCCAAACCGAAGTCTTAATACCATTTACATTTGAAGTCATAAAAAATAGAATAAAAAAGTTTCGGGAGTTATAAATTTTTGTTTGGACTTTGAAAAAAAAATAAAAAAAATAGAGAATTCGTCCAACCATCAGGACGAATCCTCCAGTCAAGGGCTGAGTCTCAACGGATCGCAGCATGGG
>JAQFYB010001298.1:0-34473 GCA_034694085.1 Pogonognathellus longicornis
AGGGTATAGAAAGGCTCTGAAGGCTATTCTTATCTTATACTTGCCTGCGGATTATAATTTGACCCTTTCCCTTCTTTTCTTTATGCATGTGTTAGTGTTTATCACGTACTTACTGCTTAATAATGTCTTAATTGTTCATTTATGTCCAAAATTTTAACTAAATCAAAATTTCAGAATAGCCACCGACTGACCATCGTTTTTATCTTTAAAATGATATAATTTGGAAGGTTGTGACTCAAGGGGTTTGGGCTGTCACCCAAAACATACTCAAAAGTCGATGCGTATTATATATATGATATAAACTTTAATCCCAAACTAAACTCAGGCTTACTATATTACACTAAAAATCTATGAATACACATAATATAATTGCATTCATTCTAACAACTCTATAAGTATGTTGTCTATTGCATATATGGAGATACAAATCAAACAACACAGCAAAATATGTTATTTTATTATGTTCCACTAAACTACGTCAACATAATAGGTACAGCTAGAAGCTGGTAGTGTATGAATGCTAATAGTGGTGTTGCAATAAAGAGAAAGAAGAATAAAAGGTTTGTAATGAAATACTGTAATGTTGTGCACACTGTGGCCTAAGGTCGTAGATGCAGTCACGATTGTATGAAACATAAATGTCTAACAGGCTATTAAATATATGCATGGAATTTCGACATCCTCTTTATGTATTGCTAATATTAGCCTTGTGCAAAGAAACAGTAAGATGCATAATATTTGGTGTGTACACATTACATGTGCAAGTTTCCGTCTCTATCTTTGTAAATAGAGGAGGAAAACAACAGAAAGGGGCAAAAAACTGTTCTAGACAACAAACAAAAGAAGTTAAAATAAACTTCCCTGCTATTTGTAGTAGTTGTGTAATATCTCCTAGAGTGAATCTGTTTGTGTGTTGTGTGCCTACGATTCTTCACTCCGCATACAAGTAGTTTAGTATTACAAATATACGAGTAGTGTTTGCATCGTTGATATAATATTGCCTATTTAGGTAAGGGGATATACATTTTCCTAGAAGTATTTCTTTGTACTCAGTGTATTGCGATAGATTACTGCTAGAGTTTTGTAAAACTTAAAGGAAGTCGAGTAAAAAATGTTGAGATAAAGAGTTGTGCTAATAGGAAAATAGGAGTTGAGGATTACTATGTGCTGATAGTAGTGTAAGTTCACAGATAGGAGGACACAAGAAACCCAATAATAGTAGTTGGATTGGAGTGGCCGTGAATGGATTATGAGAATTCGCAGAGAAAACGGAAGAAAAGAGCAAGAAAGCTGAACAGAATTCAAGAAAGTGCCTTTGCCAATATTGCAAATACCTTTGCAATATAAGCCCATGTGTAGTACAGCAGTATTAGTATTATTATCCCAGATATACCCTCTCCAAAAGAATTGCCTACTCAAGCTAACATATATTTGTATTGGCATTCGCTTTATAGCCCTTCTTTCCACATACTATCCCATAACTGGGTTGCACTCTTAGTGACTTAAAATATCGCGACGTCATACGTAATGGTAAATATAATATTGTATGTGTATTGTATAAGTAGGCATATACACACATCGTATACATACCTATGTGCATTATCAGTTTTTTGTCGTACTACTGTATTAGTAGTATTAAATTTACTAGTTTACTAGTAGGTAGTAGAGGTGCGACCGAACAGGTTTTTTTTCGAACCGAGTTCCGCTCGGTTCGACTTTCAGGTTCGAATCAGTGAAAAAACTCCTATGAAAATAATGTTCGGGTTCGGTTCGGCCAGAAAAAAACTCTTGTTTGGTTCGGTTCGAGATAGAATGGTCATATGCCTCATGTATATTAAAAAAATTACTCAAAATGTGATTAAATTGATTATAAAACTACATTCTGAAATAACTGAAGTTAATTTATTCCATAAAACCAAATAATTAGATATTTAAGTTGAGACCGAACAGGTTTTTGTGTTCGGGTTCGGTTCGAACAAATTTCTGTTCGTGTTCGGTTCGCGATGTGCTTAAAATTCTTGTTCGGTATTAGAGGCCGAACCAAACCGAACATGTTTTGGGTTCGGTCGCACCTCTAGTAGGTAGGGCTATATATATACAAATAATGGGGAGATGGATATAATAGGAAGTAAGTCGTAAGTAGGTGGTAGATAGTGGGAACCCTGCATAGTGGGATGATGTTGTTGATATGGAAGTTATGTGAAACTCAGGACAAGCAAGTCCAAGTCCAACTCTGAGGCTCAAAGTAGACGAAGTGGGCATAGAAGCGGAAAACGAATTGAAAAACTTTTCGTCTGCTACTTTTCCACAGAGAAGATAAACTGCTCATCTGCTTCACTATCACATCACCGAGTTTTGTGTGTGTATTTGTAATATGTCTTTGTATACCTATGTATGTCTCTGTGTGTATCCCATCTGAGAAGGACGATCTCTACTAGTAGCAGTCTATCTCTGTGCTACTTGAATTTCCTTCCTCTTCCTTTCTTCGCACAGTATGCATCAGTACAACAACTCAAACATAAACGTAAATACCCCCAAAAAGCGAGAGGACAGTTTTAGTAAGTTGGGCTAAAGGTAAGTGCCTTGGCTTATATGTGTTTACGCAGATCTTTATGTGTATGTATGAAGAGGATCCCCCTGTGACTCACTGTCTGTGTGTCCTGGTGTAGTACAAGTAGCACTCTCTTCCCCATGTCTCATCTCATATCACCTCATCAGTGTTTGTACACTCTTTTCCAGCTTAGGTATATATAGCTACTATTTATCTTTTACATGTATTACTGTAGATATGTATATACTAGGTAGGTTTAGGTACCTAATTCTCTATACACGTCTTTCCTTTTTCGATCCAGTTCAGAGTTTAGGATTTGTTTGCCTCATGCTGGCTCTATGGCTCTCTGGATGTCTGTTTTGTGTGCAGAAAACTTTGTTTCTGTTTACTTTCCCTACAGTATTCATTTATCATTAATTCTGGCAAATAAATATTAATAATACTTTCTTGTCAAATTCGTCTTTAATGACTTTATTGACATGGAAGAGAAAGGAGAGTCGTAGTAGTGGTAGTCAGAGTGGATAATAATCGTATATATTTACAAGGCTATTAAACAGACAGTACAAATATGTGAGGATGACAGTTAAACGAGGTGTACGAGTATAATGCCATTATCATCATCTCACAACAAGAAACTGCATAGCATTCCTCGTAGCTTTTTCATTTCATAGCTAAACACGTAGTATGTAGTAGTCGTAGTATTTGTAGTGGAGGAAGTTAAATGGAGTTGTTTTCATTCTCTCTGTCTCTCTCTGTCTCTGAGTTGCACAGTGGTCGTGGTAGTTATAGCAGTTGTAATGTAAGCGACGTAAATATAATATAGGCTCTAGTACTAGGATGGTGATATAAATTGCATAACATGCAAAGAAATGATCCATAAAACGTTGATGACATTACACTCTCGAATAGACATACATATCTGTACTACATGCATTATAAGCCCATAACTTTCAGACTCAAAATGTAATAAAGTCCATGGAATAGCCCGAGAGAGAGAGAATGGGAAGTTCTTGTGAATAGGAATAGGAAGAATCCTATAGTAGTGGTTGTAGTAGTTGGTAGGTACGCCCAGTCAGTTTCTTTTACTCTAAGTTTGTTCTGTGTGTGAATTCGACTAAAATAGTTGGAGCCTGATTGAGTTGAACTTCTTTACAAATTGTAATGCATTTGAAGAAAAGACATGTCTGAGCATAAAATGAAGCTTATAAGAAGTTTTTGTGCTTCGAAGAATTCCTCTGTGTAGACATAAGGGTGATTATTTACTCATGCGTGGCTAGCTCAGTCTTTCAGTTGAGTTTATTAAATATTTTCACATAGAAAAGGATTAGGTACAAGTTAATAATATATTTTACTCGTATTATTACTACTTATCATTGTGTTTGCCGATTTCATATAACAGTACTTTGTCTATAGGAATGTTAACTGTATTTAACTAGAACTTTGCTTTATAACTTTATGTAGACCATCATAAAAGAAAATTACTTAGGGAAAGTCTACGGAATTATTCCATTTGTTCCAAGTTTGTTTGTAGCGTGGTTTCAATCTCAGACAAGTGTTCTTTGTTTTCTTTCTTTTCAATATTGCAATTATGGCTAAAACTGATGATAAATTAGGTATTTGGGTATGCCTAAATAAAAGACATGAGACAGCAATAAAGTACAATAAAGAATAAGTCTCATTTGTCAATTCTTAATGTTGTAGTTTCTTCCGTCAGTCTTAGGAACAACCTGACAACAAATCAAAAAGGCTTAGGTATATACAATTTCTGCACAAATTTCGCATACCTATAAATAGAGTTTTAACAAGCAAGTTTTGGTTGACGTAGGTTTTAGTATTTACATAATAAAAGTAGCTACCTATGTGGTTCTACAACAAGTTCTACAACAATAAACAAGAAGCTAATTTTATTTTACTTTGTATCCTACTGGAGTGGTACAGTAATAGTATCAAATATCAAAATGTTGATCGATTTGAGCTGCAACTGACTGATTGCTCTTAGTTAGCCCAAGGCACGCAACGGAATCTCTTTTCATGCAACTATATACTTTCAACTTCATCTGCCAAATATTATTTCCCCCATGTATTTCATTCCTAGGGACTCAAGATGAGAGTCCATGAAATTTTCAGCAGTGCCTTCCCCAACCACTCAAAATTACCTTCAAATATTTCCCATGTTATCCAAATCCAATCAATCTTTAATTTATGAAATCAGCCCTGATTAACAACAACCTCGTAATCAACAGTAGGTACAAATTTTCTATCAGAAGAACCATAATTCACAGTATTCACTTTACCTACATAATATTTGTTTCGAAAATCCAGAAGTCTCGTACATCACAAGTTCATCCATGTAGAAGTTGATGCTTGGGCTGCTAATGTCAATGAACTAAATTGCAACATGACATATTTATTGCTATTTAATTTCTGTTGAAAAAGAAAAGGATGTCGGGATAGTATCATTAGTAGTACAGATAGCACTTTGGTTCAGCAACCTTGTGATTCTTTGCTAGTTGATGAAAGCCAGAATCGATAAACTGCATTATTAATATTGATATGGCCGACGCATCATATCATACTCCACGTGCACTAAATTGTATTATCAATTTATCATTACAAGGGATTGCGAGTTAAATGAAAATGAAATTGTTCAATCTATGGTCACGTTTCCGTTTTAGCCTAGCACTGCTGGCTGCAGATAATCTTCGTACCATAACATCCATAAACTTATGCTTGCCTTTCTGAGTTCTGTAATAATTTTCTTTTATGTTATATGAGTCCCATGTGTCTGTACATGAGTACAACAATGCATAATATGTATAATATACTACTGTGTCTATACATACACACGAAACCTAATCTGCTTTCTCCGTATTTATACATATATCCATGTGTGCACATGAATACACTTATTAAGTAGATATAGTTCTTTCTATGTACACCTACTACCTACAGATATAAATGTGCACCACACGTACCACTATGCGCTGCACTCTAATATATGTAATGTACTAGGTGCATGCAAGTCGTGCAAAAATATCGAATCATGCAACATAAGGTTAAGCAAATCTAGTAGGTAATATATAATACAGTATTTTATATAGAATAAGTAAACCGTGTAGATTCAGTGTTCTATCATCATTTTTATCATCATCACAGTTCTATTAATAGAACCTAGATATGTAGGTACTTATTACAGAGAACATAAAGCAAACATAAAATTTTTATTGTTGAGAAGCTCACTGTGAGCAGACTTCTTTACTACAGAAGCAGATTGTGCTTTGTATATATATAGGACAATAGGATACATGCATTACTATGTACGTGTGTGTGTGCCTTGTCTTGACCAACTCATTTTCAAATATGTTTTCTGTGTATTTCTTTCATACACAGTAATACTATTATTTATTGTGGGTCTACGAGGAACAGAGATGTCCAGTTGTTGGTGTATGCAGTCAGTCGAGTGCATTATCTACTACTACATATTACACAAAGTCAGGCCAACACGACCAAACACTATTGCTAATAGTATATATCTGGGGTAGTACCACTGGAGCCCATGTCACAACGCACAAGCAAAAACTCTTGAGTGATGCTGTGAGGAAAATGTTAGTGTGTTTGGTATATGTGTATACTTCCGTGGCATAGATAAGTAGGAAGCAGCTCGGGGCAAAGAATATTTGACCGGAAAGAGAAAACGGAGAGTGAAAAATGGGCGAAAGTGATTTGGAAGTATTCTCACGGCATAACAGTTTACATTCCGCATTCTTCCTCTTCTTTTTGTTACTTTCACTCTGTGCATAACACAAAGCTACACCATCTTAAGACACTGTTATAACTTGTACTGTTGTTGTAAGTCGCTAGTGTAACATGTAGTCCTATCTTCCATTTATTCTTGTTTCCCATTCTTAATGTTCAGTATACACACACACACACCAGAAGTCTTGGTGGGCTCCCCGCAGGACAAAAATACACACTGTTGTATATACATACTGCGAATACTTGTATAGAAAACTAGGCAAACAGAAGGAATACATGTAAACCAAAGTAGTTTTCCTTTCTCAAACTTCCGATTTGTCTGTCGGTCTGCAGTCTAGACGTTGTACACGACGAGACTCCTAGTTTACTGAACCGAGTGAATGTTACAGAACATAATCAGCTAAAAACGAATGGTTAACATTGACTTCACATTATTCACAAGAATCTCAACATTGTTTCGACAGCCACCGACTTTCAAATAAAGTGCTCCTTTGCATACAAAAAACAAACTAGCGGTAATAACAATACCGATGCATTGTTCTTCCACTAATAATGGCTCTGAACACTAAGTAAAACAATATTAAATACCATTATTTTCTTTGTTTGACATTGAGCATTGCTTAGTGAGTTAATTAAATTAAATTTAAATACAAATAGTTGTTTACACAGATAGCTTTCCATTTTCCATCCTTTGTGGTTTGACTTTAACGGAGAAAAGTTGTGCACGAAGACACAAGAAGAAGATCCTGAGTTGAACTCACAATCAGAATAAGAAAGGGTTTATTCCAGTCGAGTGAGAAAGTACAGTAAGAGAAGAGTAGTACTTAATACTAGTCACTAATACCATTAGAACAAAACTGATCAGAGATAGTCGTCCTAAACTGCGTCATGCAGTTGTTTTTGAAAGGCAGAAGAATAAGAACAAAGCCCTTGTTACTTTGTCTACTTCTATTATTCTGCCACTACAATCTCTGTAGTTGTCGTCGTTACGGCCTATTACTGTTTTTGTGGTGGAAGCTGTGAGTGACTGACTGACTTGCAAATCCGAAGACTAAAAGACACACGGATGACTCCATACCATTACACACTATACAAGAAAGGAAACAGGGAGTGTGTGTAGACCATAGTAAAAATTTTATCGACGGATTTCCCAGATGGAGAAGTGCTGTCGGTGAAGCCATGAAAAATCGGTCTTTAGCAGTAGCATCAAACTAGTACTACATTACATAGAATATTACCAACCAAATATCTATTTGCTTCCGAAAGACTGTGCTATGTAGTTCTACAGTGAGTTTCACGAAACGTGATCTATGGAGTTAGGTAGGAGTATGTTAATATGGATTGATCGCGCTATATCACTATGGTTTTCTTAACTTAACGTTTGAATAACAAATTAATTCACAAATGTTCAATCATGATTTCCACTACGAGTCAAAAGTTTATTCATAAATGATATCGTAAATTGCAACTGTTGTTCTAAGTAATAGTTCGAAAACCATAGTGACATAGCACAATCAATGCACTTTATAATACTCATACATAACCCCAGCGATCACGTTTCGTGGAATTCACTGTATACATATAATATATACAGTAGTATCTATCCCGCATAATATTACACGTGCACATATCAAATAGATAACCATAATCGCAAGAATAAGCCCTCGTTTCCTTTTAGGTTTAACGTCACATCATGCACTGCCATATGAACAGACAACGAGAAAATGAAAGAAACTACGGATGGGTGGATGGAATGAGTATTATCTCCATGTACATAGACTGCATATAGCATGTACATGTAAAGGAATATATTTTATATATTATACAAGAAATATACATCTAATGTATGTGCTACAAGATGTATGTATGTAGTATATGTAGTAGTATCACAACTAATAGGGTGAAGTTCCGTGTATGTGTGCATGTAGTGTGTGCACATAGATACATACATAGATACATTCGTTGAGATAAAAGATAGGAGAGTGAAGAGATGGAGCAATTTTGATGTTTCGTGTGAACGAAAGTCTTTTTCTGGTCTAGTGTGTCATGGGATGCCACTCTATTGGCTTCTTTCTTCCCTTTTACACCACACACTCGTACACAGACACTAGTTTCACAAAAGGAACTGTGTTTCTCTTGAAGGAAGTCTCGCTTTTCTCCCCGCGTCGATTTTCTTTCTTTGATGCTCATGCTAGTGCGAATGAGAAATTGTCCATTTAACGGAGAGCAACTGTAGTGGATTATCCTTAGCGATCCACCGTATCTCATCTTCATCGAATCCTGATTCCTAAATTCCATCCCGGTATTTCCGACAGTTCCGACAACTACTCAAGCTGAACATGACGAACACACAGTTACTAGCAGACTTCATCTTAAAGTACACATACATTATTATTATAATAATAGCAGTATACTACTATCATTACAACTTCCTACCCTTTATACACACATAAAATATCTCGTGTAATTTATATACATTGCACATTAGTGCATAACTTACTAACATGCACTTATCTTTACACCATGCAGCTCAGTATCAAAGACATGTGCCTAGGCTAACCCATAGGTATGTTTGTAATGTGTATAATATACTGACAGGAAGAAAACACAGAGTATGCATGTATGTAGGGATGTTGTAGTATGTAGTGGATGAAATGCAACGAACGTGAACAATGCAAAGGGAAAAGGCGAAAAGGGAAGTTAAAGGATGTCGTGTTACACAGTGAAGACCACAAAACCTAATATCATACTGAATATATAGTCAATCGCTGTTTCAGAACTAGAATGCTTCCACTTTCTCACTTTAGTGCTACTGCAACTACTACCTATACAACTTTTTCTTTCTGTATTGCTCTTGCAGCGTTGCATACGCTAGCAGGAGTAGTACAAGTACACTATGTGTGGAAGAAGAAATGGTATTGGTGGAGTGGTGTTGTGTAGTGATAGAGTAATGTCTCTGCTTAGCTAACTCTGTCTATATTTTATGTGGAATGATCAAAGGCAATAGGGAAGAATAGAGAGAATGTAGGAGAACAGGCTATTATCCAATAGAGAATGTAAAAGTGAAGAAATGGGAAGGAAATGCATTGCTTTGGTTAGAAGTCTGTGGGAAGCCAAAATCCATTCTACTTTTCCACTATATTCACTTTCCACAATCGCTTTCTCCATTATGACTTTCCTTTTACTATTCACGGAAATCTATCACCGTGTATCTACACAGACCACTATTACACACAATGTGTACTACATCCTCAATCTAAGTGTCGTCTCGTTCTCAAAGCCTTTCCTTCAAAGTCCTATGTACTCCTTCCACTACGACAAGTCCCGTTTACGCTTTATCACATTTATACATTACAGTACAGTGGTACATAATAGCAAATACAACCCATCTATTTATAAACCTGTACTGCACACATAGCATATAGTTGAAGCACGTAGGTATTTAAAGATATAAACAAATTCTTTGTAGAAATGTCTTATTATTAGTGTTATCCCGTTTGTGGAGTATACTAGTAGGTATATACTGTACAGATAAATAAGTAGCGGGTGCAAGTCTGCGTGAAAACACTTATACTATAGTTGTACTAGGAATTACTTAATGCTATAAAGAGCATTTGAGTAGCATATTATAGAAGTGGGCTGCATATGTGCTTTATGTACAATATAAGCAAACGGGACAGGGGATCATGACCCTTGCAATATGGTTGACATTTTGTTTGCCGCAGCGTGTAAATAGTACAATCGAGTATTTATAGCAGCAAGTAGTGTAAAAGCTGAAGATATAAATATTATGGGAGTTAAGTGTAGTATAGTACACAGATATAGGTGAAAAGAGTTAGCCTTGTCGTGTATGTGCACTATGCCATGCTTTAGAAAATAGTAGTGTAGTAGAGTAGGACTACGAAAGAGAGAGAGAGAGAGAAGCGTAGTGTGGTAAAATGATGCCATTGAGAGGGAAAGTATCACTAAAGATTTAAGATGCAACTTGTGAATAGTGGATTGAATTGAACTGGATTGCATTGAGAATGATGATGGAAAGGAGAGAATTGAAGTGGAAACTTGAAGTGCAGATGTGAGAAAAGACAAGAGAGCTGGTTGGAAGGGAAAGATTATTAAAGTTGAAGAGAAAGATGAGTCGGCAACGGGAAAGAGCAAAGAGCACTCTCCTTTGACTCCCATTTGCAACTACCTTGTTGTAGATAGACACACACAGCACACTTCTCTCCCTCCCGTTACCATACCACACAACACGCGTGTAGAGTATACATAGACAGACTCTCAGTCTCTCAACTCTCACACACTTACACAGTTTGACAGCATTGAACCTATATAGTTGGAGGAGTAGTGGGGGTGAAGTACTATCGATGCGATGAAAGTGTGTGTATGGTGTGAGAGTAGATGTGTGTGTGTGTGTGCGGGAGAAAGAGAAATATGTAAAGACCTTCAATTTCTATATGGAAGATATTTTGTAAGGTTTCTCCAGGTTAGCACCTACATAAAGATACGCACTATTTGTCTGTCTATCTACTGGAGAGCGATCAACGATTTCCACCTCCATTAGCTTCTCCTGTCACAATATTGATCCAACTTTTTAGTTTACTTCGCTTACTGCCACTTTTTCTCACTCCGATCTTTTCTTCGGCGAGACTCTCGCTCTCGACACTTTTTCCTCGACTCGACTCAACTCAACTCAACTCGCCAAGGAGAACCTACACTACTAGCTACGACTATCTGAATTAACCAAACCAAAGAAGGAAAAGGCAAACCACACCGAACAAGTTTTCATTCTCATACATTTCAACTTGTACAATTTTTTTCCACTCAAAAAAACACCACAGTTATATACCCAAGCCAATTTGCCAACCTCAGAAACATTTACCGAGGTATTTCACTACACTACGCCAACTGCCAAGTCCAAATTTATTTATACACGACCACCTTGTGGTTTTTATGCTATTATCAAGTTAGGTACTTTTACACTGGAATAGTTGGAACCAATGCAATGTTCTCTTTCTCTTTTTTCTTCTTTCTCTCCTGTTTCATTCCCTACGGCTGAAATCAATTTTTCTTCAATAGGTTAACATCTTTTATAAGCAATGGGGTTATGTACGAATAATTGCATGTGACATTTTGCATAAAGGCAATAAAATTTCCGATTATGCTTCCAAATATGTTTGCATTCTGCCTGGAAGCAAATGGCACATATGTACATATAGTAATAGGTAGGGACGGGGACTCACTGCCAAGTGAGACAAAATGCTATTATTATTCCAATATTATTTCCAAACAGAATTGACCAGATTTACTATGGTTTTTACTCCAGTAATATGGATCGAAATCGAAACCAATTGGAAAAACTTTTAAATGGCTTAGTTTTTTTTACATGGTGGCTGATACAGGTTTCCGCTTTTTATACTGTGTTCATGCTATATTCATTAAAGTACGGAAGTATATAATACATGATGAATTTTTTTATAGTACATAGGTAATGGGTAGATATATACATTTTTGTCTTTGTGAGGTACATTCACATCACAGCTGCTGCAAAGGTTAATGCAAACATTTGCATTCAATGTATATATCTACACTGAAATTGATTCAATCGCAGATTTTTGGTTTCTTTGCTTTAGAAATGTAGAAATTTCATACTCACACGCAGATTCAATTACTTAAAACCATAAAATGACTTTTTGTCTTCTTATTAGCAATGTACAAACAGACATGCATAGATACATAGCTTGTTCGCTTTTACGTAAATTTATATGGGATCTGTTAACCTGGCTTCAGAGTTTACGACAAACTGTCTTCCTCGGGTTGTCTAGTGTGGTAGTGGCTAGTTCATCTTGTCTGTTAACTCAAGTAATTAGTTAGGCTTTATTGTAATGGCATTGCACGCTCATTGTAAGTCTATTAATTATGATTTTGTAAATAAATGTATATTAGTTTGATTTCTACCTAAACCTCTATAGATATCTCGATATAATATGTGTAACATGTGCTTCGGCATTTAATAAGTTAAAAACATCATGATAAATTTGGACTTGTCTTATTCATTATTACCCTTTGTTCGATAAAGTTTGGTTTTTGGTGTACCAGTAAGTGTAGTCTAATAAGTCTAGTTTTATGTCATGAGGTTTAACCCACAAACAGTCCTAAACAATTAAGAAAAGTCAGAATCTAATAATTAAGAAAATGAACCTCTCCGAAACTGACTAGGGTAGTTCAACCACACTGTATTGGTATTCATCATATGGTTATACCTAAATGTAAGCAATATCCATGAACAAATAATTATATAGCTCTGTATAGCCCATAATAAGTAAGACAATAACTAGGTGTGTTGAATGTTGTAGTAGCAAATATAGTGAATTAATCGATTTCACTTCTTGACGAGACAAGATAATTGGAGTGAAAATACTTATCAGCTAAACCAAGAGCATCTCTCACAATGCTTTTACACGCAAATCGCAAACTATGTACTCGAAAGATTCTCATACTAATACATTATACGTACAATGTACTACTACTTATATAAACTCGCCCATGCTATTCTTTGCGTTAATTGGCTGTATAAACGAGTAATTTAATCAATCTATCAATCTGATAGTAAAAGAATCATTAAATTTCCCATACACCCCCCGAGTTTTTGTCTCAATGGTCCCCGTTAACTAACAAAGACACTGGGAAAGAATAAAAGTAAAGCATTGAAGCGTTCCTAGTATGAGCAATAGTAATTTAGAAAACCCATTTGCGGCTATGGCTTACAGTGAATTTGAATAATTGTTTACTGAGCTGAACCTTTTCTAATGATAGATAAAAGCGTAAAGAATCCCGACAGGGAAAATTAAGCGGATTCATTGAACAGGAAAGAGAGCGAAGCATGTGGAAGGAATTTTTCGCGTTAAAATACACATACAATACCAAGCTACAAGAAACTTCCATCTCTTTTCGCAAAAGTGCTATTACTTACATACCGAACACATTACACTACCTCCACATATAGACTTCTTTTGTCTAGTGTATTTTTAAGTACATTGCATTAGGTACCTACATAGCACATATAGGTACCTACATAAGTACCTACATGAACATATTATACACCTACTTCTCTACTACTTTATAACTGTGGCTGAGCTACAGAAAGCATTCTTTGTTATACAAATAGACGTAAGATCACAACGTGAGTTCTTTTAGCTATTTTTATGTTTCAGCGAGTGCTAACACAGAGTGTTTTGTGTGTGACTGTGTATGTAATGTAGTGTAGACGTGGAGTGGGAGAAAGCACACGCGTATCTGTCTAAGTTAATGGTGGACTGTGCAGACTAATTACAAGTGTAGTTGTTCAAAAGCATTCTCAGGTACTCTATTTACATGATGCTGGTGTTGGAATCCTTTCTGTGCCTCCTCCATTCTATATACTTCTTACTATTCAACAATCCCACACAATATTTTTAGAAAAGTTGGAGCTGCCTTTTGCTTAGAAAAGGAAGGGACGCCTTCTCTTAATCTGTGTAAAGACTGCAAAGAGTAAAAAGGACATTGTGTGAGCTTTTTTAACAGTCTCCAGTTTGCAGTAGTATAAATTAAGCTGGAAAACTGGAAAATAGACGAAATTCTATTTCCCAGCCCTCATACACTATATACGTAGGTACACACAATTCTTGAACACATTTAGTACGCATGGGTTTTGTAAGTTTAAGACGTACATTACTGCTACGGCTATAATATATTCTACTAGTGTATTTTGCTACCACATTACATTACCTTAACATTCTCGTATATTTTTATAATAGTCAGTAGTTCTACTATACCTAGTGTTCTACAGTTCTGCTAGTTCTGCAATGCACTACCTTGATATTATGTGAACTATTGTATAAAGACCATTGTAACAGAAAAGGGAGTTGTACGTAATATAAAGAAAGGCATTCGATACAAAACTTCTATCGTTTCATTGCACACAAGGCGGTAATGGTAATTATCATTATCTTTCTAATGTGAATGAAGTTTTTGTAAAGCCACACTATGCTATTCCGATAGTACGCAATTAAGACTAATGCATCTAATTTGGACGAAGGAAAAGATGGCATATAATAAGAACAGACGCAGTAATTTTATACTTTAGTACTATTATTTCGTGCACTGGGTGAAGAAAGGAAAAGTTGGGATTTTGCAAGTTGGAATCATGCGTCAAGTCTATTTAAGTGTCCATAGTGAGTCAGTAGTTTACAAGTTCCATAACTATGCCATATCCTGCTAAGAAATATAAAATATTCTCAGCAAGATTTGTAAAGACACTGCTGAGTGCTATGAAGGATATAATACATAAGGATAGAGTTGTATAGCAGTAGTAGTCAACATGAAAAAGAGTGGTGTCTCGTCTCATGTTTTTTGTTGCAACTTTCTAAGCCGAGAGATGGATATGATTTTTAGAACTGGATGGAAAGGAACGAGGAAGCAGAGTGAGTAGTTTTCAGTAAAAGTGGGAAAGTCAAGTCGAGAAGATTTTTAGTCTAAGAAAGCAAAAGCAACTGGCTTAGACATGTGTATGTGGGTAAGTATACTCACACTATATGTATTTATGTATAAAAAACTAAAATACACATAAGAAAGAACGAGGCTGTTTCACATTGACTACATACACACTGTGATGTGTGTGTGTATGTGTCCCAGTTACTCCGAAAAGCAGAGAAAAAGGAAAGGAGAGAATAAGCCTGGAATGGAGAGGGAACTAACGGAGAAAAAGAGACTAAGAGCTCAAGTTGCATTCTTTGGATATTGTTGGCTGCTGCCGGTCGAGTCTGCTGTTGTACGTATGAATGTCTGTGAATGTGTATGGATTGACTGTGTGAGTTGTATAGCGTGACATGGCATAATGGAATGGCTTGGCATATTTTGAAACGAAATTCAACGATATAAATGCAAGTTCCTTGGCAAATGTATGTATAAATGCAAGATTTCTTCCTTCCTCTCTGCATATTCTTATTTCAGTTGAGTGACGCTCACAAGAGGTGAGCCGTTCGTGAGCTCAGCTGAGTTGAAAATTTGGCATTTTCCTCTCACTTTCTCATATGGACTACAATATATTTGGTTTTGTGGTTCCTCGCACTTCCTATGTGCTGCTTGGCTTCTCTGGGTGCTTATTCTCCTGCCAAAGGATAACAGTGGGTGACACAGCCACAATGTACACACCCATATTATATACTAGCTCTACTCTACCATCACTATGTACTACATCCCATTCCTTACAATATTTTACGTACTTAAGCCACAATAAAAATAAAACCTCGTGTATGTGGGTATTATACTCCTTGGGAAAAGTAGATGTGGGCGATCTGTCTATAAGTACTACAAGGGCAGATAATAGTATTATATTGTAGATATATCCTCATAGCTTTTTATTCTAAATATTTATGTAAGTATAAGTTGTACGAATGTATGTATATTGATTTGTGAATTTGACGGGTTCGCTCGTCTGTTCCCTTACAATTTCCGATAGGCTTGAATGAAAGTCAACGAAGGAGGCAATCTGTACCTATATAAGAAATGAGAGCGTTTCTTTAACCACTATCCCCGCTTTCGCAATGAATTCGGCTTTTATTCAAACTTGCATGTTTCTGGTCTACGCCTTAGTTTTTGTGATAAAAACCAAGTTGATAGTTAGAGATTTGTTATAAACACACAGCATACAGTTAAACACATATATACCCAACAAAGAAATGGATATAATAATGTAAATACTTTTTGGCTCTACTGCAAGACTGCAACTAAAGAATGAACGTGGTTGTATACTTACATGTGCATTATTTGACAGAAGTGATTTACAATACCTGGGATTTTTGCATTGTTAGAAGAACTCAGAAACACTTACCTATAGCACCGTAAATTCCTGGTAAACAAGGTGCAGAATTGAATGATATATTTAGTCTTTTATAATTCTAAGAAATATCTGGATTATTTTTATAATATTTTCTAAACGTTGTTTGCAACGCAATGCTAGTAAGCTATACAGCCTTTGCCTTTCTACAATTTATCTGTAAAAATTGAATACATAATACTAGACTCGATACGGACTCGATATTTATCTGTATATTGCATGTATACAGTATATCAATATTTATCATGTAAGTATATGTGTAGTGTGTAGTGTGTGTGTACCCAAACAAATTATGTATGTTTGAATTTTCATGATTTTTTTCTATCTATACTTGTGTTGATTGATTCTGTTCCAGCATAATGATTGTAATCTTGTACTACCATAACACTAGAAGAGTAATATTTCTCAAGCAGTTGTATAAGAGTTTCTTTCTTTAATGAATTTAAGTTGATGTGAAATACATTTATGAAAAATGTATAATTTTTAAATCCTATGTCCTATTTACCAGACACTTATTGATGAGCACCTCAAGTGTAGAATACTTAAGTAGATTTGATTGTTTTTCGGAGCTTAGTTTATCTTTGAACTAAACTCATTTACTTGGTTCGTGTAAACTATTCATAATTTGCAGCGCAAATAAATTATTCGTATCAGCAAAGATGAATTTAGGTGGAATTAACGTCGTTTTCTACCAGGAGTATAATAATGGTCTTTTACGCAGAAAGTTACATCACAGAAAGGGAAAAATTATATGGACTGATAGCAGAGAGGTATCAAACTTCCCTAGCCTGTGACCCATATCAAAAATATAGCAATGATAAAAATTTAGCACCCTATTAAGTTACAAAACGTGAATATCTATTTCATTCATTAAACATAACGCAAACAAGGCAAGGGGGGAGGTATAAGTGACAGTCACTTAATACATGGGAAAAAGTATCAAAAAGTTTTATTTAGAGGAGATTGAGAGTCAAAAATTGAGAAAATTTGAATTACATAATACATATATGGATTGAATATGAAGGGTTGAATATAGGGAACGGGAAGCTGGTTTAGACTGCAAAACTCAACATCAATAAATGCCAATACACGCACATTTCCATTGTTAAAACTTAGTAAGTATAAGTCCGAAACAGGAAGGAGCTCTGTACAACATGCAGGTGCACTATATTGGAATATGTTACCAAGAACATGGGACTTTAAAGAGCTAAGCTATAGTGAATTGCTCAGTAGAGTAAAAGATTTAATCGTAAATGAAAGGAAAGAAATATATGTGAACAATTAACTGGCTGAACTGAATTGATGATATTAATTTTTTATATATATATATATGTAGATAATTTAAGCAAGTTAGATACTAAGACTATGACAAATTTTTATGTAAGTGTGTCTTGTAGGGAAGAGCAGTATTACATTGTTAAAACTGATTTTGTTATGTTACACAGATAATCTCTGTTCATGCAAATGGCTATATTTGACACTTGAATAAAACTGAACTATGAACTATGAACTATGAACTATCCGCAATTAAGTGCTAAATATTTGGGATTTTAAATTCTAAAGCGTTACCCTATATACCCTTACCCTACCCTACCTACCACTCAAACCAGGGTACCTTGTGGGTAGGGTGCCCATTTGATGTCTCTACTTTTGAGGTAGTATGAAGCTCTTGTTGGCGGCGGCCTTGGTAGTCTTTTGCCTATCCAATAGGATTACCTATACTCACGTATTCCTCCGTCCAATTATTTCTGATCCTTTAGGTAGATATTCTTAAGTTAGTTGTTATGTTACGCATGAATGCATGAACTGAAATCAAACTTGAAGTGTTTTCTTTGACAAGAAAAGGCAAAGTCACAAAGTACGGTAAGGAAATGTCAGCGTATTTCTTTGACAGTAATCTTTGCTTTGCTTCTTCTCCTTTGCTCTAAATCCGTTTGGTTTATGATACTTATTATGTTGCCCATATACAAATATGTAGACATATTCCTTCAACTTTTATAATGAAGGCGTTACATAGCACAGTAACTTTGTTGAGCCAAGAGCCAATCTGCTGGTGTTTGTTGAGCAAATTGGATTTTACATTGTTATGACAAACTTCCCCATCCACATATTATATAAGCTAGTACTTATGTAACAGATTTCTTAAGCAATTGGTTAACTATATTTTTATATAACTACCTTGAGTACTATTATAGCTAGTGCTTATGTAACAGATTTCTTAAGTAATTGGCTAAGTATATTCTTATAACTACCTTGAATAGGTACTAAATAAATACATTAGTTTATTTTCAGTTGCAAAATCATTATTTAGTAAACTCTCTCAACTCTTCGACAGGTTTTGCATAAATTCTTCGGTCCTTAAAATTGCATGCTTGGGCATAAACCACGAAATGAATGTTCAGTACAAATTTTAGGAGAAAACTAAAGTGTTTTAACAGCATAACTAACAATAAATGCAAAACTGGTTGTAAAGCCTGTGTCGATATTATCACTAAAGTATATTTTATATTATATGCATTTGAGTTACTTAATGCTATTGTCACACTATGTGTTTAAGTTGCTCTTAAGTTGAATATTATTGTTTGAATTTCATTATTTTGAAAGTTTATTTCATTTCCGTTGCCTCTATCTGCCAAGGACATTTGGTGATAAGATCGTCTGTCATTTAACTTTCTGACTGTCCTATTTTATTTGAAATCAGTTAAGAGAGTATAAACAAAAAGCAACTTCACACCCCTATTTCCTCTGTTTTAGAGTTAGCGTTTTGTTTTAAAGTTTGCGTTGTTTTCTTATTTGTTAAGTTCTGCATGTACATCGTTGAATGTATAAATGGAATAAGTTTTTCAGAAATCTTTACTAATGTACATAGCTATGCTACTATTCTGTAGTATACTATAATTTGTATGATTTTACACAATTAGGGAAAAGGGTTAAATTTATTGTCTACTGCAAGTTAGACAGCCTAGTCGAATGTATTTGTACTACTAAAGTTATGTTGGTTGGGTACTTGTGCACTAATAATGCATTAGTTGATAAAGTTTAACTATGGCAATAATAACAGTAATCTGGAGTCTCATCAAACTGATCTATCTTGACAATATAGTGAGTGAGTAATTTTGCCTACTTGTATTGGTATATGCATTAGTAGGTAAAGTACTAGGTACTACTAGTACAGATAATAAGTTAAGTGTATTTAATGGAGTTAGTTATAAAATTATATTTGTATGCAGTGCGGAGGACAAAGTAGGTCTGTTGTGAACTTTAGCCATTGCAAGTGTCACTTTATGAATGTATCTGTTCTTTTCGGCTGCGGAGAGTTGTAAATTTGTAAAGCGAGATATGGGTGTATGATGAGATGGGTGGAGTATTGCTGCTTAGGTTGATAGTTATTACAACGATGATGTAAAACTCCTCCTTAGTCATCCACAGTGAACTTTAGTTGTTATTTAATGGGACAGCTTTTGGAATTTGATTCGCAACCTTAATTTCCGCCGAGAAGAATCTAAATTGAAAAGTGGAACTGAGAGTGAGTGATGTGATGTACGTAATGGGGCGCATACAAAATATTGCAAAGTTTCGAGAGCTCTTTGGTCCACCGGGTCCCATTCTCATCTTTATCTTCATCTCTCTTTCTCCATAAATAATATCTCTGTATTTCTCATCTTTCTTGAGTACACTCCTCCTAAGTTTAACCAGCACTGTTTTATTTACAGCCTATTTACCGCGCATAGATGTTATTTATATTGATATACAGCCACTATCCCCTTTATACATTTTGTATCACATAAGCATACTACTGTAATTTATATAACTAAATTATTATATCGTGGTTTCAGTTTATATCTCTACACACGTGTTTGATACATACAGATAATACGTACTCTTTGTATCACACTATGTAT
The DNA here is from genome assembly GCA_034694085.1 of Pogonognathellus longicornis. NCBI lineage: Eukaryota > Metazoa > Arthropoda > Collembola > Entomobryomorpha > Tomoceridae > Pogonognathellus > Pogonognathellus longicornis. The sequence continues at coordinate 20,084 of JAQFYB010001298.1, forward strand.
ATGCAGTATTACTAAAGCACAAGAAGAAACTGAAAGTCTACTTAAGTTATCTGGAAATAGTCAGGCTTTTCTGGTTTTGCTTGGTCTTTCTTGCCCTTCAGTCAAACCAACAGCATGAACAACATTGACTACCCACTACCTACATAATATGTGTTATTGCTACCCGAAAGGAAGGAAAAGCATACCGAACGGAAACTTTTCTCGTGACAACATTTCATACTGTTAGAGTAAAAGTATACAGACATTTTCACTTGTGCACAGTTTCTACTGACAGACACGAAGTAAGTATCTTCGTCTTTATTTCTATCTTTGTGTGTAGAAAGAGCGAAGCTAAAGCAAGTTAAGGCTGAATGAACTTATTGTTCGTGTAATACATATATGAACTATTGCCACTATTTATATAATTTGGCTTGATATGGTTTAAACCAAACTGTTTGGTTTGGCAGTTATTCCTTCAGTTTCCTACACAAATGCAGTTACATATTTCGCTATAACTCACTATAACTGGTATGTAGGTACGTACACTGAGATTGCACACTGCAATATTATTAAAGACGACCTAAAAGTTATATGAGTTAGTGCTCATAAATCCAATGCTAGTGAATCTTGTATTTCGGCAAATTGAGGAAAGCTCTTTGCATTTTTTAGCAAGTTTATGATGATGAGTATAGAATGAACTAAAGGATTTTCGGAATCGGGTTTACATTTGTGTAGTCGTATAAGCTTCTTTACATTACTCGACTGACTAATACATTTTGTAGCGCAAAGCCCATTTTCCACCACAAAGCTTGCGACTTGCAAGAATTCGACAAATCCATTTGATCGTTGCACGGTGGAAATTCTGCGGAATTTTTAGTGAGAGTTTGAGGGAAATTCACTATTTTAATTTGACGAGTTTTCCCCATTAACTTGAAGCAGTACATAGTACAATGTGATGTATTTTAGATTCTATTTTAAGCAAACTAATTTCCGCCATAGATACAGTTGTTGTTGAGTTTTCTCATCAGTAAAAACCCAAGAGTGGGAATGGAGCGTTGAAAAAAGCCGCTAAGGAAATTTACACTGACGAAACAGCAAAAAAGGTGTGTAAAAAACTGGAAGAGGCAGAAGCGTGCATAGTAAATATATTTTGTGTGCTCTGTGTGGTGGCAAAGAATCAGGACAGGAATTTCAGGACTAAAGTAACACAGCAAAAAATTGAAAAAGAGCAGAAGGCTTTATTTAGCGGAAGATTCGTTTCATTTGTATCTAAACGATTGTAACTTCAATTTACTTAGTTGGCCTGACACTAAAGACAAAACTCTTACACTTGTAGTACAGGAACATAATAGGAATATATAGGAATGGCACAATGGCACTACCCATACATTCAATACCTCACGTCACAGCTTATCAACAAATGCCTCCTTCTGTGTGTGTCTATGTGCACCTACAACTACAAACTTCCATTACCAAATCACAACTACCAACCTGCAACCTCGTAATGTGACAAAAAGAAGAATTTATTTTTAGTTAAAGCTTTTATTTACAAAATATGTCTTTGCACACACTTGTGACAGTGTGCAATGAATGCGACTTTTACACTCGGAGACGGAATGACAAAGGCATAGGCGAGACACGGAGTAGCGTGTAACTAACGTGGTAAAATATCCAAATGGGAAAGAAAAATGTTAACCCTATGACCCTGTCACCGTCAAGACGATACTTACAGCAGCCCTAGCACTTTTCCGAAAACTTCAAATTACATCTCATTGCTTTACGGTTGCTCCTTGCTTCTTGCATTGGAGTCTTTGAGAGTGAAGGAGGCAACAAGAGAAGAAGAATCTGCATTGGGACTTGCAAAGTCTCACAGAGAGTGCGTGTAAATTCTATATAGGTACACATAAGATACTGCATACGAAGCAAGACACATGCACTTATCTTTAGACATGGACTATAAATTCACTTGGATAGATACACTTAACAGTGACATTCTACAGCAGATGTTGATATGGACGTTTATGTTATGTCATAGATAGCCTAATCTTACCACAAGTGCCAATATACAACCCATACCTACTTCAAAATCCCTTTTACGGATTTTTCATTGCGTACAAGGGCAAAGGAGCAGAATTACACGCGGAAACGCGTACATTAGAAGATTTTGTGGTGTATTCTTTGACTTTTAGTCAATATCACACACTGTGTGCCATATACGAGTGCATGCATAAACATAAGGCAAGATAAAAGTCTGATGTGACATGATGTGAGTAGTCAAGTGGAGTAAAGAAGCTATTTGTGAGCCAGAACAAAACATTAAAGTGAACGACCGATATGAACCACACACGCATCGTCTGTATGTAGCTCTCGATTATTATTCTAGTACTTGTATACACGCATCACATTCAAATTCACATGCATCGTGTTTCCGTTTTAATCTTGTACAACACTACTATTTAGTGCTATGGTGTGGTATGGAGGGTTAACCTTGATGTACATTTATGCAGCTACTTTCAGAAAATTGACTCACACTTCATAGTTTGGCAACTGGGACATTTGCCCATTTTCAAGTGATTTCCGAGTAGAATTTCTGCCAAAATGGAATCTTTAGTAGACAATACACAAACACTATATCCACATACGCATGTCACTACTGCTACACTAACACACTCATGATTTTGATGCATTAGTTCCTTAAGAAAAGTTTTATCCCGTCTTGTCAGCCAAAAAATTTTGCAGAATACATTTTTTTGTTTTTGCAAGTGGATGCATAAAGAGTTTCTGCTAGATAAGTATTCACATGCACATGAAAGGGAAAGAGACACCTTCAACTGAAAAAGTGATTCAAAACTTAAACCTTGTGAATTGCATATCCCATGCATATGTGTGTATTATGTACATACTCGTACCTAACAGGCTGTAGTATTACTAGCCATAAGTAATGGAACAATAATCTCTTGGTGAACTTTTCTTTCTTAACTTTATTTCAACGAAGATAGATGAAGCTTAGCAAGTTGCTAAACCTTCTTAGCCAAATAAAACCTTATGGGCTTTTTGTGTTTGTGTGAACTTTATTTCAGCTTAGCACATTCGAATAATACCAGAAAAACAAAAGGAATGATTCCTCAATGCAAAAAGAGTGTCATTGTATTATGCTGTGAGAAAGAACAGCAGTGTAATGTTAAAAACAATTTACTCGCCCAGTTGTTATTGTTTTGCAATATTTGCAATGTTTGCATTCATTCGGACATGAATACGTACATGCTGTACGTTTTAACAATTCGTTTGTATGTATATATCTCTATTGCATCGTGTATGTTCATGTTCATCGTTAAAGTCATTTTATGTTTACTTTTTTGGGTTTATGCAGCAGTACAAATAAACTTTTTCTTGGCACAACACAAGAAAACGTTCTGCACCACTCGTGTTCATTTAAACTTGCCTTATCATAATATCCTCAGAGCTTATGGCATTTGTAATGTGTGGAGTAGTGGTAATTGCATTATAGCATAAAGTTAGCAAAAATATAGAGATATCTGCTACAAAAGCACAATAGTACTTTTCTTTCGTACAAATACAAGCTTCTACTTCCAAACCATGGAGGAAAAAGCAAAGCGAATCTAGCAAACTGAAGGATTAAGTTGCAATTCTCTGGCTAAAGCGACGCTACGAACAAATAAGTCAGAATGTGCAAGCGACGCACGCGAAAAAACTTCTTTGTACACCTACAACTACATATATACGTACTAGAGATTACCAGAAACGGAAGTGAGTTGAATTATAAGTAATAAAATAATTTAAAAAAATTCTCCTAGTAGAATCCGTACCTCTCTCTCTTACTCACCTATGTGGTGTATACAAAACGCTGTGTGGTATGCACCCTTGCCCTGCAAGAATAAACCCGGGAAGAAAGCCGAGAGAGAAAAAGAGACAAAGATTTTTTGTTATATTAAATTTAGTCGTGTCATGTCTCTAACCCCGGAGTACTAAGGGAAAAGCCCGGAGATTAAACTATCTCTAATATTGTATGACCACTATTAAAACTCCTGGCTACATACAACATATAAAGAGATACTAATGTATCATCCCACAACCTACATCCGCTTTAATATAGACTTCTATACCTTACACACACACATACCTATGTATACATGTCATATATACCACGTACAGTTACACACTTATATAAATTATACTTCATGATAAAAATTCTTTTTATAGTTTGAACACTGTCAGTTCCTTTTTCTCTTCTTCAGTCTCAGTCTCACTCACAATTCACAAACTGCATATTAGAGCTACATAGGTACTATATAGACTTTTTTGTTTTTCCTTGAAGCAAGGCTTTTCCCAAATGAAAGTAGAAGAAAACTGAACGTGAGCTTAAAAGTACGAAAGAAAAGTAAAAACTAGCTCAGTTGACAATATTTTTGACTGGTTTCAAGCAAAATGCCAAAATATGCAGATTATACGTAAAGAAATCGTTTAGATTAACAGTGCTAGCAACGGAGAGGGATATTCCGTAGTATGATACACGTACAAGAGTACATGTAAGAAAAACTACCACGAGCAGCATGTCATGTCAAGATATAGGGAGACAGAATGCCAGCCAACTACTCACAGCACACAGTTGGTGATGATTTATTCGTAGGATGCTCTCTCAGTGCACAGACAGTAGCAGTGGCGGTTGTAGGTTGCTCTCGTCTTCCGCTGAAGGCTAACCTTCGCATTCCACATACTACACTTTCTATATCTCTATACACAGACACACACACATTCAACCATTCTCCTACATCCATCCAACTATTTTCACTTGACTTTCTCCAAACCTAAACGAAGGCAAACCAAACGAACAAACCCACATCTACAAAACCACAACTAAAGCACACACGACTACTACCCGCTCCTAACTCATTGCTACTTAAAACTCCTTCTTTAGTATTTACCAACCATACTTTACTGCTAAAACCTATCGTCCATGAATGTTATGTGCAACTATAAGTCATAACTTCACACAATGCTAATAAACCCTAAGCTTTCTCTTGTATCTGCATTAAAAGAGCTCTAAGCGTACTACATTGTACATTCAGACTATCCACATACACACAAAACACATCACCAGTTCCTTCTTCTTCATTGCTGTGGAATAACACATTTATTTTCAGTTTCCTTTGTTAACATAGACTCTACCAGAGTATCAGCTAGCTTTTTCTCCTGTTTTAGTCCAAAGGTAAATATAGAAATAGTTCTATGTATCGCATCATTCAATTTTATTTATTCTTCAGGTTATACCTACGTGGAGGATAGAACTATTCTAAAGTATACATACATGTATACTTACATACTTGCCAAACGTGTGCCAAAACTACTATATTGCAAGGAATTTCAGTATAGCTACCTATGTATATTGTGTAAAATAGTTGAACAAAAGATAAAATTTATTATATTATGATATCAGGTGGATATGCATCAGAAAAATGTTTTTCTTTCACTTACTCAAACCTGGAGATCAAAGTTCGCCGTATATTGCTGCATGTATGAATTACTTGAACATGCGAATGAATCTTGCTCGTGTTCATGTAGGTATGTATTGTTTAAATGCAATTTATTAGGTTGCCTTTACATTGCACGATACCTAAACGTATATAGAACTATTTATACATACATCTATGTATGTAGTAGAGCAAACCAACCTAGGGTGAAAGATATGTATCAAAATATTGCTTACACATGTTGTGTAATAAATGGAATATATTAATATTAACGATGCAACTAAATATATCTCCATATCGTATATTTTATAAGGCTTTCTCGTTTAGGAATCTAAACAAAATCCATCTCAGTTTCACTTTTCTCTATAATATTATACGTAGGTACTGTGTGTAGGTGTAGGTAGCTCTATGTGTGAGGTTTATTTCTATTATAGCAACGTGTCTAGTCTAAGGACTAGTGACTACTACAATGAATTAAAGGAGTAGCTAGTGAGGTAATAATAATAATGATAATATCGTCCCAGTTTTCATGCAGGCGAGTGATATAGGCAATTCTATCGATGGGCTTGGCTGACTCGCCTCAACATTTTGATTAATGGCCATCACTATGTTTCCTATCAATAAGCTATTTATACTTGTTCCACGCTTCGGCTATATAGTAATAATACTACTTGAGGTATGTATTCATACATTCATAGTAAATCGGATGGAAGGAAATATATTACAAAGATAGAGGTACCTCCATCAGAGTGGTGTAAGTAAGCACTACTCTACTCTTCATCTCTACTATATGTCAAAGGTGGAGAGAGAGAGAGAGAGAGAAAGTGTATGTGTGTAGATTACTGCATAAGAAAAGACACGCACGCATATTATTATTATTTTAGGTATTCATGTGTATAGGAGTGTGAGTATGAGTGAGTATGGGCATGGAATTATAGAGGTCTATTTATAATCATAGAATTTGGAAAGGGTGAAGGAAGAGAAAATAAGGGAACACACGCATAGATTATAGGAATGTGGTAGTAGTAGCCTGAGCATTCAACATTGGATTCGTATTTCCGTAGGATTTTCCATTTTGGCTCATAATTCATCCGTAACTTGACTTGAGTTGGCTCAACTCACGTTCTCTCACTCAACTTTCGTACAAAATTCTGGAAACTTGGTCTTTTACGGTGAAGCCGGAGCAAGCAAACAAAATTGCAGTGAAAAGTGAAGTGAAGTGCACGAGGAGAGTTGGTTCTTGGAGCATACCACACAGGAGGACGAGGAGGACGACGGCGACGGCGATGGAAAGTCAAGTCAAACCATAACTAACCATAAGCTCCGTTGGGAAGTAGTATAAGTACAAGTATGGGTATAATTCAGGATGCAGTAGAGATGTATGTAATGTACTACAATGTACTTTGAACGTAGTTTTACTTGTAGTAATGTACGCATCATTTGCATCTGTTCTGTTCTGTTTGGTCATTGCGTTACGTTTGGTTGGCTTGTCTTGGATAGATTTGCATCACTGGTTTAGTATGACTTCACTTTATTGGGAGAGCGAGTTTGCTACAATAATAGCAAAGCTCCCTTTAAAATCCTTCTCACTTCTCTATTAGTAGACACATTACATTACAATCTTCATTATCATTCACTGTGTTTCTACACATGAATATTATCATGCGGAAACTTTCTCCACTCCGTCTACTACAGCCAAATAGAACAAAATTTCCATTCTAACTTGCTAATCAAACTTTACACAAACTTTGCTGCTCATTGGACTTTTCCTGACATCCAAATAAGCATTCAGAGTAAATATTATGCACAGCACTAGTCCATACATACATAAAGATAATACCTAATGAATAGTATCGCTTATGCATATTATTACATGTACCCATCCTATAGGTACACAAATGTATAACCCATAATATCTTTTCTATTACCCTCACATAATGTTATACATACATTTAATTCAGCTACCTATTAATATAATCTATGCAGTACATATACATACATTTTATTTTTCAAGCATGTACTTATAGATAGTTTTAGAACGACATAAAAAATGTGGATGCTATACAGAATACAGACAGTGTGTGTAGAAAATACCTCTTTCGATATCCATGTGGATAAACTTAAAGTTTAGGTACCTATCAGAGGTATATAGGTTATAAGATTTTATTATACATTGGATTGCAGAATGTTTTTGTTAGAATACTATTGATATGTATGATCTAGTAAGTAAAGCATGGCATATGTCTATTCTATTTTGTTGACTAGTATTCTAAAGAGTATTCGTGATAAGAATGAACTATAAAGCTGGAGTTAGGACCGAGTGAAAAAGAGACATGACAAAATTTAAATGTAAGAGAGAAAGGAAAATGATCAGCATGGAAAAAACAGAGAGAATTCTCAAGGCGGGGCCACGAGGGCGTCTTTGCCTATTGAATGCCAAGGAAGCTGTTAAATGAATGGGAGATAAGCTTCAATCGATTCATTTTATAATTCATGATGATACATTTGATCTAAGAAGCCAATTAGAAGCATTAGGAGCTACGCCTTACTAATTCCTCAGTCTAATTTTTCATTTCCTTCAACTAAGTCTCAACGATGAAGGGAGAACATTCTGCATCTCCTTTTTAAAAAACTCAGATCGTCAGGCCAAGTTGAGTCTTTCAGTAGACTACTCCAATATAAAAAAGAAACTAAAGTACCTATCCTCACACATTTTACATTTTACGCAAGATTTTTTATAAGATTTCTGTATATAAAAGTTGGAGTCTGGAGTGGAGCAAGTTCACAGGTTCTTGTAAGTTATGATGTAAAAATGAGCGTAAGTTACGTATCATAGCGTAAAGTACGTACATTAGCGTTATCTACACTCACGCTAATGTGCGTAATGCATCCCGAGTGGGAAATGTCAAAAAATTCACTTTCCATTTCGTTTCATCCGCGAATAATATTCCAATGGGACGGATACGCAGGAAAGAAAAGAAAGGTTAATGTGCAGCGTTAGCTTATTAGAGCGAATACGAAAATATTTAGTAGAACTTTCTTCCACCTTCTCTTTCTACACTTACTATTCTCCTCCGAAATATTTTTACATTGTGATGTATAGCAGAAAAAGAATTCCTAACGTTTTCTTCCAGTTACGTATTGTAATGACATAATGGTACTACTACCAGCACAGACACAACACAATGCATATATTATACAGAGATAATACATTACACTTATTTGGGAAGCTTCTGCGTGTAAGAGGCATATTGTATTATTATTTTGTATCAGTGTATGTACTACAGTGTATATGTATAAAGTTTGTAATAGGAGAATAATCTAATAGGTATAATTTAAATGAAGGTCTGTTGGAGTTATAAATGCAGATACAAGGCTAGGGGAGTTGCATTAATGGCAAGTTAGTTGGAGTCAGAGCCAGAGCAAGTCAAGATATTCAGATGTACAACTAGCAGAAGAAGATACAAAAGAAATCGACTAAAGAAACTTTTCTGTGTGTAAGCAAATTATTTAAAAGCATATTGATGTCGCACTGTCTCTGAGGTTGACATTCTGTTTTCCCATACAAGTTCACAGAGTGCTCCGGGTCTTTTCTTGCTCTCTTTCTCCTATCATGCTTATTCTCTAATTTCTTTACATTTTCGCCAATTTTCACTCTATATCTACATAATTCATATTATGATATCCCTTTGAACTCAAACCTCATTCTTATCTCTCCTATTTAATACCACACTTCTTTCTTTCTTGTGTCAACATCTCTTTTCCATTCAAACCAGACAACTTTATTTCTATTTATAAACCTAACAGCCTACATAAGACTACCTATCCTGTATTTTTGTTAAACACTACTACTGTTGCCAATCACACAACTTGACTGCTGCGACCATGACAAATTTAATGTACATGTACAAAAGTCAATACTTAATAGGCTCACTATAATTCTTTTACAACCAGAAATTATCGAGCAGATAAAAATATCAATTTATACGATTGCCTGTGGTAATGGAACAATCAGATAATCGTTACGATGTAATTTATAAGTACACACAGAAAGAAATCCATTAGGTAAGTATATATTGTATGTTGCCATACAATTTAAAAAATGACGACCTTGTTAAAACTATTGTATAAATAGATAGGTTTTTGTCTTCTGGATTTGTTCTAAAACTCGACATAATAGGAGAAATATTAATTTAATATATTTAGTTTAAGTTATGATATTTTTACCAAAAATAACTTAATTTGTGTATCAACGGTTCTACTTACTAAAAGGCTCGGCTCGAACTCGACTCGTACATGGCTCGAACTCGAAAACTATAAATAAGCCGGCTCGAAAACGAGCCGGCTGGAACATAATCGAGCAGGCTCATCTCGTTACCACCTCTAATACATACCTAATACATATCTATGCCAATTTTATTTACTGATAATTGATGTCTCTATACATATAAATATACGATTAAGGATAGGTTACATGCACTATTGTAAAAGATTGGCCTTAATATTATTACCAACTTCAAAAACTACTAATGTTAGTGTTATGTTAGTAAAAGTGTGTTTATTTCCATGTTATATAATAAAAAAATAAGTTTCTGCTAGTGTGAAGTCGTTTCACAGCAGTTAAGTTGGAAAGTTTTACTGTAGCATAGAAAAGTAACTTTATGGGAAGGATGTGCGAGTGAAAGTAAGTAAAAATTCAAAGAAAAGGGGTTTTAGTGGAGGAATAGAATGTAGAGATCACAAGATAATTTGTGTTAGGTTTGTATATAACTGCCTAGTTATATGTTCATCTTATTGTTGACTTTATAATTCTGTTCCTTCCTCCTATCGACTGTCATATAAGCATAAGTGTGTCTCTATTGGAGTGAGCTGATTTATGTTTCCACAGTACTTTCCCCTTTCCCTTGCGCCATTTATCCCCAGATTGTTATTTCAACACGTAAGATTTAACACAATCTTTTAAATGATACAAGAGATAATACTTTATACTGGTACTTTTAGATTCCACCCCACACATAGGTCATCTCTCCCTTCCATATCACAAAAAGAAAGGTTTTAAAAGAACAAAACGACTTTTGGCAAGTATAGATAAGATCTTGTAGTAGGTATACATAGCATGTATGTATAACGGTGTACATGTGCAGAAATATGTAAGTACCTATGTAGACTATAGAGCGTGTAGAGTATTGTATTATGTACCTAAGTACAAAGAATAAAAGGGGAAAGTCAAGAAGGAGAAATTGTACGTAAAGTATAGGATTGAAGTTATAAGAAAGAATGGAAGGATAGAAGTGCAGGCTGTAGACCCAACTGGGCTTAACGACAACCTAAAGAATCTGTTTTCCCCTTTTATTCCCTCAAAAGATTGAATCACCACATCGTATCTGTTATCTTGACATCCCTTCAGATATAGCTTTCCTATTCAGTCGAGTTATCATCTGAAAAGTCAAGCCAAACTAGATCAGCCCAACCCGACCAAGATCTATCCAAAAATAAAGAAACTCAAAGAAATCTAGACGGAAAGGGAAAAGCTGAATCAGATCACTGTCTAGCTGTCTTTGTGCCATGTCAAAGCAAGAATAACGTGCACAGTCACATTACTCTACTGACGAATATCCTTATTCCATCCTGTGAATGTACTTTAGACTTCTATCTTTTCTCATTCATATCCACTACAACTACAACACTACACACTCACGTATACTTGTAGTAATAGCGGTGGTAGCAGTCATATTATATTTTACATAGAAGTCGTGTCGTGATATTATCATTTTCTTTTCCGTCTTCAACAATCTTTTCAGATAAGTCTCCCATTAAAAATAAAATTTCATACATTGCGTGACTCTTTTCGTTTCAACTCTGTCGTCTGTGCAGAAATTTCTTAGTAGTGTGCTCACAAAGCTTTGCAATCCACGTAGAAATAATATTTTCTGACTTTGTCAAAATTTCTTGTGTACCACAGCCTAAATAAACGGTCAGATGAACAGTGAAATTCAACTTATGAGTTAGCGTGTAGCACTACAGTAATAGTCGGAGTGGAATAAGTATATAGAAGAAGAATGTACAGTGCATTACATTGCACTCATCTCACATTTTATGTCATCTCATTGTACTAGTCGAATTTTTTTAGTTGAGAATTTCTTTCTCCCTGTCTTTTTCCTTTTCTCCCCCTTAGTACTAGTACTGCTATTACTATTTATTTTTCAGGACTGTTTCATCTTTCTACACACATAGCTCTAGATAACAATAGAAGACCTAAGTTTTTCCAAGGAACTTTTTTCTTAGTGTACGACAAAGATATACAATTTTCTTGCAACAATTTTGTTGTAAGGAAAATAAATGCGGGACGTGTGTGTCTTTTCTTGTAGTAGGTACCTACTGTTATTTGTATGATGAGTGTGTACAGTACATGAGTGTGCGAGGAGGGCATGACACTGTATTCCACCTTGGAGAGCAAAGGAATGACTTGTCTTGTGTTGTGACATCCCTTTAAGGAAGTCGAAAAGGGATGAGAGATTGTGTAACGGAGTGAAATGAAATCAAATGACTAAAGGTCATGGGGACAGCAGTCATTGTATTCGCCTTGTGATTGGTCAAGGCGAGTTGAGATATTGACAAGACAAGCAAAAAACAAGATATACTTCATTAGACATTCTCACATACCCTTAAGTCATACGAATTGTACACAATCAGGAGACAGGCCAATTCAAGATGACAATTCAGAGTTGAAGAAGAAAAAACACGAAGAATAAGAAAAGAACAGACCCAATTCCAATATTATACGTATACACTTTAACTACGAATTCCCCACAAGAATAAAGTTTGGATGTACACAATACGTTCTTCTCTATACCAGTAAACAAAATACCAAATTCAAGTCATCATTGACAATTCCTTTGCCAATATCATATGAACCAACGAAAAGACTTTTATTAGTACACTATACCTATTTACTTTTACTAACAAGGTTCATATATTTCTATACACTTCTTTACACTTAGGTATACCATGACAATGACAATTCATCTAATGATACATCCCCGATTCTCTTAGACACAATGCACACACCCACAGTCCTTTAACACAGAAAAAGAGTACCTTACTCCTATTATTCATCAAGATCTTCTTTTTCGTTCAGTCAGTCGCACTCTCAGCTCATGTGTCTTGTCAGCCTGCATTAACTTTTTCTAACACTACACTACAATACATATGTGCAATGCATAGCAATACTACTTCTTATACACAAATACTGCAAAGTAGTCTTAACACAGTCACCATACTATAGAGTACAGCTGGGCTACATCATTCGCACAGAAAGTGCTGTATAGTAATATAGCATGGCAAATCAAGACATGAACGTGATGTGATGTGAATGATGCCATGGGATCTGATCTAAAGAAAAGAGAAAAGGCAAAAGAAGAAGAAGACGAGAATTTCTTCGACTGTTCACTTCAAGGCTGCCACAACTACTCCTAGTGCACTGTACTACACACTCTACTTATACTTACATTCTAATACACGTGAATCTTCCCGTTCAAGGAGTAAAAACGGATGAAAATACTCAAACAGAGTGGAGATATTGTGCAGAACAGTCTGTACAACACATCTTGTATACACAGACAGAGAAAGAGAGCACAAAACACACGAAGGAAGTTGCATAGGGGAAAACGATGGCCAACGGGATGATTTTTGAGAAAAAACATAGCAGCAGTTGTAATATAAGTAAAATACACATAGCAAGGAATATACAGTAGCAGTTCTACTAAAAGCAAAGGGAGTAGTCTGTATATGTGGGAGAGAGATGCAATGTGGATCGTCTTTTCTTGCTCCTTGCTTTTACTTAGATTCGACATAGGAAAGAAAGAGTGAGGAAAGACGCGGGATGAGTTTATAGGGAAGAAAGTGGGAATAGGCAGGAGGAGCAGATAGATGGAAGGAAGCAAAGAGAATAGGTCTCTTTCCGAGTTTGATGACAGTCGACTGATGACCCAAAGATTTGCCTTCTGGCTCTGACATCTCTTCTTCCCTTTATTCTATCGCCAAGCTCACAGTCTCTTTTTCCTCGGCTTTCTAATGCCTTCCCCTTTCCTTTCTTTCGCTTTCAGTCTCTCCATCCTTTCGCCCAACACAATCAGACAACTTGAAAAAACAAAATTTCTTCGTCTATTCTATACATACAGCTTTAGACGGAGATAGCACAGGCTTTTCCTTTTCTAATACACATACGGTTAGACTTACAAGGAGTAGTAGTAGGAGTAGTAGATTAGCAGTAGAATCCGCACACAGTATTACTGTAGATCTATCTGTATCTTGGTCTCCTTGCCTGATAACGGGCACTTTGTCTATTTTATTTTTAGTACTTTGCAGTCATACCCGTACTATTGTACTATTTAGTACCTCCACCGCTTCTTAACTGTCCTACAGACTCTCAACTCAGCGGACGACCGACTCTTAGCGAAAATACACGAAATGAAACGAAATGAAAAGGAAGACGAAGAAGAAAAGACAAAAGACACAACAAGACAAGCAACGATTTAAAAATTCAAGTGGTTCTAGTATGTATGTCTGTGCATCACACGAAAAGGACTCCAAGGAATTCCAAGGAAAAGAAAAACAACTTTCTATTCATTACTTCTCAAAGGTAATTATTGTATTCCCAAGGGTCTTTCCTGGTGTGTGTACACTTTATGCGTGTGTGTGCACAGAGGGAGAGAAAGAGGGGATCATGCACAACATTCAATTACAAAATTTATTTGAATTTTTTATATTATAAGAATTTCATGGGTATTGAGTTAAGAGTAAAGAAAAAGTGAATGCAGTATGCAATAGGGTAAAGAAGGAAAAGGAACAAGGTATGTCAAAGGACTAATCATTTTTAATTAAAAATGATTTTGCTAATGACACATGTCAGTCAGTGCGTAT
>JAQFYB010001299.1:0-34463 GCA_034694085.1 Pogonognathellus longicornis
TAATGTAATGTTGAGTTATTAGGTATAATAATTTAATTACATTCATGATTTGACATATTTATCGTTTATACACAATATTAAAGATTATTTACAAATAATTTAATAGTATTGCAAATTTTTTTAAACAGCAGTTTCAACCTGTATTTACTGTATTAAGTAGTAACAATGGTTTAGGATATACATAAATAATTAGTGATACTGTGCATTTTAGTGGTGGATGTTGCAGTTTGCAGTGTTATAACGAACTGCTTCCTAACGAATAACACATACATATTTTGCCTAGCCCCACAATATCTTTTATTTATAGGTCGCAATGCGTCCACTTGAAAGTATTTTTTGGAGAAGAATGTCTTTTGTAATCTTTGTTGCTCTGCTGGTAAAAATTACTCATCATAATTTTACTTATTATTTTTCTTACTAAATGAAGTTTATAAGGTTTTGCTTGAAATTATTTAGAGTTTTGACGCAATGACTCAACATACTGTGTCGGCTAAGACACTTACTTCTTTCAAAGATAGACGAAGTCTTAGTGGTCATTTTGTGGTTGAAAATTTTATGGATGAGTCTTTCAACCATAAAGAACTAAAATCAAATTCAAATGATACGCAAGAAGCATCTCCACTTTTCTACGGATTTTTCTTTGACGGAAAGGCATCTGAATCAATTAGCAAAATTAGTCAGCTATATTTTTCTTCGTGCTTAAATAGAGTGCCGGAGTTTGTAGATTTCATGGAAGCCAACATGAAGAAAAGTGAAGTGAGAAATGTGTTTGATTACTTTCGGAAACCGTTAGATCCGAACACTAATCGCACTGACAATATTTACCATGTAACAGCGAAATATTGTGGCAGAGTCGTTTGTTCTAATTATCCAGATATCGCTAAACCTTATATTGGAAAATCATTTGCGATGCACATTATCGGAATGTTCTTTACTTCGAGGACATTTGGGCTGCGGCTAAAATTAGTTGAGGATCAGATTTACCTTTTCAATGAAGAAAGCAAAATATTTCCCATGCAACATATGAACAGAAAAATGAAAGTTGAAAAAGGGAGTGAAGAAATGATTTTTTCAAGTTCGTATTTCGTGGATACAGAATCCTTTAAAGAAATTTTAAACAATGAAGTTATCCAAGAAGACAACTCGATTTCATGGTCAAAAAATTTTCCGGAAGTACGTTTTGTTCCTCAAGAAGAGAACTTCCATCCCTCCAATTCCAAAGCTCATACAACAATCGGATGTGCTCCAAATGTTGAAGCGGTACAAACAGGCTTTGATTTACTTCAAATAGATGCTCTGGAAATCACTAATAGTATTCCACATCAAGATTTTCATATACAAAATTTCCCCGAATATACAAATATGCCGTCTGCCACGTTTAGAAGATTCGGGGATGCGGCGAAACCATTGGCCTATGTAATTTATCCTACGGATGCTATGATTATTCCTGCAGTTTTTAATCCTTACTTTTAATTTAATTTGTAAATCAGTGGTCAATCAATCAGGAAACCAGTTTATGAAATGGAAGGAATTGGTACTGTTTTTTATTCTTTTCTTTTCTTCATTCAATCAATTAACGCTATAACGAGTAGTTAGTACACACACGAGTGCACAACACGAGTACAGAGACATCGAATGGCTTAATTATTATATTATTCAGAACTGGCTAATAATGTTAACTTTTATCCAGGAATAATTGTCCAATTACGATTATTATTAATACACACTTCAAAGTTCAAAAGACACCAGACAAGACAATTATTCTAATTCTTTCAAAACGTCTTAAAACAAAAAAAAATCATGATACATACCAATACCAATATTATCATCACAAGCAATTTTATGTAAGTCTTAAGTCCAGTTCTGATTCACATTATTAGCATAGCAAATCTACAGTAAATAGTAATTGAAACAGCATTCAAGAATCATACAAACAAACTCATTCATTATAATTGAGAGCCTTGAAACTTGAGTATGTATACTTAGTGGTTCAATTTTTTCGCATTTTTCAATTCTAAAGCTAATAATACGTGTCCCATTCATAGACTCATGGCAATTTTCTAACAAAAGTAGACTCACATTATCCACTCTTTGCATGTACTCTGTATGTATTATAGTTTTGAAGTGTCCATTACTATTTACCACAAAGGTTGAACTATTAAATAATTGTTAAATAATACGTAATGGTTTGGTTATGGTTTTGGTTAAATAATACATAATGGTTTGGAGGAAACGCTATTTCTAATATGGAATCTTTTTATTCTCAACCTTTTTTGGAAATTCTTCAACTACTACTTAAAAAACAGCATTTTAATTTTTGAATAAAGAAAGAAACATAGTGTCATGTAATTTTGTTATCTCCACAATATCCAGTCGTACATCGCATGTAATAGTGTAGAAATATTGTACGATTAATGATTACATTTAAATATGATCCCCTATATGTATTTTGTCGCTTTCGTCGACACCTAATATTTAAGATTTCACTCCACATTCATTTTAATGATAATTATTGGCAACGTTCTCGTAATTGTGTTAATAATACTGAATAATAGTCAATATTTAGAAAATGCTTTTCAAATTTGCAAAGCTTTAGAGAGAATACTCTAACTAACAATACGTTTAGAGACTGTGGATATCCAAAGACAAATTTGACTGGATATACTCCACTGTGAGAGTAGTTTAGAATTTAGATTAGAATCACAAAAGTCAGGATAGGTTCATAATGTATTCATGTCATGTTGATGAGAAAAGGTAATGATAATTGGTACCTGGTTCTGCTCTCTGGTCTGGTACTCTCAATGCTTGTAGGAACTCCCTTCATTATTTACCCCTACCTTACACTTATCCTCCATAACAAAACACTTTTCTATCTAGATACATAATATCCACATACTTGTCCATTTTACATCTCCTACTCCTAGTCTTCTTATAAAAACACTATTCATCCTTAACTGCCATTTTCATTTATGGGTAATATGAAATTCTCAAAATCTACTCAAAAACTACGCGAGAACGTTTGCTATAGGTAATGCTACAAGTATAGGTACCTAATGCACTTATCATACACTATATAGTTGCGTTTGTGAGTAATGGTTTCGTATTGTAATGTTTCTTTTTCTTCTGATTAGTTCTGATTCATATTCACAAAGTAATGTTCGCACACAGTCCGCGTTTAATCGGCAATTGTAACAATACTGTTTAAACAGACACACAACAAAACAATTATCACATCACAAAGCATCATCTCATCAGCTAAAAAAGCCCATGTAAATTATTCATGCGAGAGAGAGAGAACAACAAAATTAAGCAACATTTGAATATCTGTGTCCTATGAACATGAATTTATCTTAATTTTAAAATGCCAATCTATATTGAAATATTGTTTCCCATGAATATGAGGTTTACATTTGGAATATAGTTTATAAGAATGCTAAGATAAAATTAAGATAGAGAAGATACACATGAAGCAACCACTCAGGGCATTCTTATTTAATTCATGAAAGGCTACTTTAAATAAATGTGTTTTTAAGTGCTGTATTGTATGCGAAATGTGGTAACTGAATGTAAACTTGTTTTGCTCTTTTCTTATGGGAGATTGTTCACCCAATATTAATAAGAGCAGACTCCTGTACTTTCAGTAATAAACTCTACTATTAGTAATATAATTAAATATAATAGGTACTTAAGTGTAATCTTTCAAGACATACGACACAGATTAAAGTCCAAACTGTTAGTAAAACGCTGAAAATACAATCAATCACACATTCAGGACAGGAAGGGAGTGCGATGTTAATGTTGAACCATAGTCTCATTCACAATCAGCTGAATAAAGTTAATAGTGAAAAACTTCCTTACAAACTACACAACTTACGTTTATATATCAGAATCTTTAACTTGAGCCTCTTCTCAACACTTTTATATTTATTAAATTACAAAGAAGCGAACAGAACATTAAATCTCAATATTAATATCAACATTAATTGAAATTGTCCTATACTCATAATCGTTTACACTGCACACAAAACATTGAATTTCTCTTTCACTTTGTCCTCTCATTCTCACTGAAATCTAAACATGAGTTTTACCACACACAACTTTTCGCAATTCATTCCCATCTGCGCTCATTGCAATAATACTTGTATTTCATTGTTCCGTTTGCTCAGAGTAGCATACAGCGGAACATTCACTTACTCTACTCGGTTTCGGTTGCTTTTCAGTCCATGTTATAATGTTGGAACTAAGAATAAATGGCAATAATAAGTTGGTCGTGCCAAACTGTTTAGAGCTGACATGACAGGACGAAGACAGGACGACATGCATCAGCATCATTTAAGGTAATCAGAGGCACATTTTAATAAATATAATAATTCATACAATGCTCACAATTACAAAACAATATTTGTATACCTAGAATGTAATCAAATACATTTCAGCGCATTCACTACATGGTTTGCTACGTAAATACACACAATACCACACACAACGCTACATACAAATACAGTCAACGTTAATGAAGAAAGAATATAAAAATTTCATGCCATTTCCCAAATAGTAATAATAAATACCATGCGATGGAATTTTTCAAGTCTTGTTGAACAAAAGTTGTTGCATCGAATATCATTTATAGGAGGACTACAATATTACGTACTAAACAGTACAATTACATTTAATCCAAGTTACGAGAAGAATTGTTCATGTTTTCCATGTGGATGGATGGAGTTCCACATCCAGTCGCTATCTCTTCCACTCCACAATTCCACAAAATGCAAAGGAAATTCGTTTCTTTCTTTTTCATAATGCTACATTCTACAATACAATCCTTGTTTTATAATTCGTTACACTATCATAGTACATTACATACGACAATTAATTACAAAATTAAATAGGAATCTTTCTCATTACTGCTGTTTT
The DNA here is from genome assembly GCA_034694085.1 of Pogonognathellus longicornis. Lineage (NCBI taxonomy): Eukaryota > Metazoa > Arthropoda > Collembola > Entomobryomorpha > Tomoceridae > Pogonognathellus > Pogonognathellus longicornis. The sequence continues at coordinate 4,915 of JAQFYB010001299.1, forward strand.
ACTAGTACCTATATACGTTTCGTGAACCTAGAGACAACGACAGCCTTCTTTATAATATACCTAATATATCTCTACTTTGTTGTAGTAATAAATCATCTTATTGACTTTACTGTAACAGATTATTATAGAAGAAGATAGAGAATGTATATCATACACATTGGCTATTCTCGTGACCATTGTGTCTAATTAAAATATTAAATTTCTATAAGAATTCATTTGACTCATCAAATAGCAATGAGCATAATGTTACACAAGTAATTAACATCTACGAGAGCAAAATTTTTACAAAATGCGAATGTCATCCGAACAGATGATATAATGGCATGAGTTCTAATAATTTGTTTTTCTTTCGGCAACTTCGAAATAACAAATGCATATGAATTTTAGGCGTCAAATAACAAATTTCAAACAGTTTGTCATAGATTACAATTAGGTCGAGTACTGAATTATCTTTATAATACAAGTTATGTATCCATAAGAGGTCGAAAAATCACAATATTCCATTTGTAAAGTATTGGAAACGATCGTAGAGTGTAGTTGTCAAAGAATTAAGAGCTTGATTTACTAAGTCATTTACGAGAGATTGCAACTGTTCCTCCGTCATGCTCATGTGGAAACGACTCTTCAAAGAACTTAACGTTGATACTCCCGATTTCAAACATGAAAGATTCGAACCTGCAATTACCCCAACAAGTTATTATAAATATACAAAGCATCGGTTAAAAAATATTGTGTGATAAGTCAATGAAGATTCACGTACCAGATCTCATAATTTCTACTAAATGTACAATTTTATCTGAGTATTTCCGTGCAGCAACTAAACCCTGAAATCCAAATAATTTTAATTAGCATTTGCTTCATTATATTAAGACGGTAGACTTTGAAGATATTATATTTCTTTAATATCGGGACTGTTGGTGTACCTGCAGCATAAGAATTTTGAAATATACAAACATATCTGATCCCAAACCTCCCATCACTTGCACAAATTCTTCAGTCAGTTTGAATGGAGAGTTTTCGAAACCCAAATTCTTGGGTGAAGTCGACAGTATAAAACCAAAATCGATATGAATCAAATGACCTTCGTTGTCGAGGAGAATGTTTCCGTTATGCCTGCAAACAGAATCCGAAAATGTTCCATCAATTTATAGGAAACCAAATTATTAGCAGAGCGAAACAAAATTGAAACTTAATTCCCTGATGTGACATTTACCTGTCTTTGACTTGAATCAAGTAACATATGAGACAGTACGCGGCACAGCTTTCAACAAAATTCTTTTGAGCTGACAAGAAACCTTCCGAATGTTCTGGACCGAATTCCTGAATGAAATATTCCATCAGGGACATTTTACTATGTTTTTTAATCTGGTGCAAGGACACGGTGTTGACTGCAGGTTCGATCATCCCACTGTCACTGGATAGAACAAATATCCTACAAAACCACAAAAAAATAAAACGTCACGTACTTCTAGGGTTGAAATCTGGAGGAGATTTATTACAGAAACACATGAAATCCGGTGTAGAAACACCCGTTGCCCATGAAGCATTCATGCGAATCGAGATTCACATAAATCCATTTACCTGCACGGTCGAACCCAAAGTGGAACTCTTTCCTCGACCCAAACATCTTTCAGCAAAGCGAGCAGTTGGTATGCCATCAACTCTTGTCTTAAATCATCTCCACATTTGACTATGCACGGAAGTAACCTCCAGCCGTTCAGTTGGCCAAACGGACTGCTACTTTTAATTCTTTGCTCCTAATCCATAAAGGAAACAAATCATTAGAGAAACCGCACAAATTTCATTTACGTAAACGCTGAAAGTTTCTCTCTTAATTTATTACCTTCATTTGAAATGGTTCTTTCAGTACAGAAGCACTTGGATCTTCCGGATCTCTCTGAAACGTACTTTTAGGTGTATGAATCGATTCAGACAGTCTTCTCCGAATATCAAGAGCAGCTACAAAAACGGGTTCTCGGGAATCGCAAGAGTCTTGGCTCATTTGCGATATGGTATCTCTGTCACAGCGTTTTGATTTTAATTGTAAATACTGAATAAAATAAAATAACATGTTAGAAATCTCAAACACAAAGCTCATCAAAATTCAGCTTACAATTCAAAAGGGCATATTTGACTGGAACAAAATTTTACCTGTTGTGATATTTCGTCATCTTCTTGTGACCAACAATCAGAGTTTAGGTTTAGATCTACACAACTACTGTTCGAAGTAGGTAAATTTGAATTAGATGAGGAAGGTGGTGATTCGCTGCTAAGATTAGACTCTCCATTTTGCGGTGATGCGGTTAAAGGGGCTCCTTCCAGGATGTTTTCCTCAGATCTTGAGTGACGTAATAAATTGCTAATCGTTGGTTTTGGAGGTAGTCTGGCTGTGGGAGTATCTTGAACTTCTAAAACTTCGGCGTAGATCATATAAGGAGTCTGAAAAACACATTCAGCCATTTAGTATTTCGGAGAAACCAGATCGCTAATCGAATTAAAAGATTTCCCACATTCTTTTCTGTTCAACTTCCAGTAGGTAAAAAGGTTAATATTATGCTATAGCATATAAAGCACATAATAAGTATTTTATATTCATATAAAAGTATTCATGTCAATAAATAGATTCATTATAAGTTCGAGGTTTTCAACTTAATTAGTTTTACTTTGAGTTGATTGAACAATTGAAACGATTGAAAGAGTGTAGAAAATCTTTTACAAACGTACACTATAATGGTAGAGTAGAGTTTATGTCTAACTAAATGTTTCAGAAGACAAATGAGAATGAGTATCTAATAAATCCTTCATAGTTTTCACTACAGTAAAGAACCCAGGCCCAAGAGTATAAGACGAAATTTCAACCACTTAAGTTACACTACACTTTAAGCTATATTTATCTTAGTCGCTGAACCATTTTATTTACCTTATCTTTGGAATTGAGGACGGTAGCGTCTTGGGGCGGAATGCGTAGGACGATGTGAGTAATATGACCATGAACTGGAAGCCAAACCCGAGCTGGCAAATTTAAATTGACTAAATTCAATTCTGCTATTAATTTCGGGGTCTTGTCATCCTTAGTTGCTATTGTCGACAAATTCTTTCCAATTTGAATAAGAGATTTCATAAATTCCAATTGTGGAGCAAGTCTTGCAGCCTACAGAACAAAAAATTCAGAATATTTTTAGTACATTTCAACGTTTAGATCGGAAGACATAATATGTATTATTATTGCAGCTGTAGTAAGAGCTCTGAGTTAGAAACGGCGTTTTAAAAGTATGCATAAATCAATTTGAAGGAGCTGTAAAGTTAAAAATAGAGAGAAATACTCACTCCACAAACACAGTCTTCACCGGAAGGTTTCAAATCGTTGAAAACAGGTTCAAAACACATACATCCATTATCATAACCATGACCTGACGTGAGATCTCCCAAACAATTTCTTGGCAGCCCGAAAGATCCTACACGACGATGACCATTTCGACCAACATTCAAATTACTTTCACTGAATCCCTGTTTCATCACAGGTGCGTCGGAGAGGGACCTTTGATGCGTCTTCTGTCTGCTAGTATTCAGACTGAAGTTGGGTTGATACCCGACATTGGGAGGTGGGAAACTTGGCGGTCCACTGCAGGGAGATGAGGGGGATTGGAGAAATGATAGTTTTCGGAAGTTTTTCATGTCTTTTGGCCTACAAAAAAATAAAATCAGGATTAGTGCATAGTGCAATCGAATTAGAATTCCACGCACGAAGGTGTGGAATGAAATGTGAGTAACATGGATTGCATAGTAAAATGAAATAAAATAAATTGCGTAATTAATACCGTAGAGAGTCTGAAAGAATAAAGTTTTTTAATTTCGTCCCATGAGACTTTTTCCTGGACTGGCATTGAGCATCAGACGAGTAGGCATCCAACAACCAAGCGCATTGCAGACTAAAATCCACGGACTTCCTACACCTATTAAATCCACAGCAAACACATAACCATCATTATCATTGCCATTTACCATTCCTTGTCACCCCACAATATCCTCGCGGATAATTTATTATGAGCCATAAGAGGATTACATTTTTATTAATTGCACACAAACCTAGAAACTAAATAGGGGTGAAGAACTTCAGCCACGTCGTGCATTTGGATATACATGGTGACCAGCTGAGGAAGATAGAAATCCACTTCTCTCTCGGGGAACCCGAACATTCGATTAACTGCAAAGTAAAACAAAGTAAAAGCTGTTAGAATGGCCGTGTCATTAAAATCCCAAAACCAAGTTAACCAAGGCTTCTGTACAATGTACAACACAACTATTTAAAAGTACAAGAAACAACTTGCAATCAATCCATGCAAGCTTCTACCCAAAGGTTTACCACTACATGACATGTTCTTAACTTACACCACATTACTCTGCTGTGGTATTATGTCGTTTATGTGTACATTTCAGTCTGCACTTTATTAATTATAACTGACTGTAGTAATTCAACTACGATGTGGATGTTCCCTCCTACATTTATGTACTCTCACTGTCTCACTCTCAAAATTCTCATTTCAATACAAGTCTCAATTCTAGAATGAAACAATTTTATTAAGGCTTTAGTAGTGTAATGACGATGAATGTGAGGGAAAGGAGCTGGAGCACTTGTTTGTGAGACGACTGAATACATCTTCATTGCCGGTTCATTCACTGCAGACAAAGACCTAATTCTCCACTCCGGTTTCTGCGTCTCACTCTCACCAATGCAATGCAGTCGTCACTCGTGAGCATAGTGAACAAGTAAGTGACTGTAATGATTTTCATTTCATTAGAAATATCTTTTGTCAATATAAATAAATAACAAGCACTCAATTCAAAGCGTCTCAGTCTATTCTGTGTAGGTTGGCCATTTTCATTTTCTCTATACTGATTTCAGAGCAAGTCTTTACAACTACCAGCCATTATCCCTGCCTATACTCTTCCGATTACTGCCAGTCTACTTACTTTTGCTTTGAGCTTGCACAACGTGAGTGGGCCACAGCACAGCCACTACAGTTGAGTAATAGTTCACGTCACTACTTACTACTTCTGTTCTAAATAATAAATCACCAGTTAGCTCCAAAAATCCCTCAAGCACAAAATAATTATTTATTAAACTAACATTCATCAATTCCCTCATTTCATCCCACATCCATCCTATCCTTTCTCTCCTTGCCTCTTCAAAACATCAGAAACTCATTTCCACAAAATTGGCATTGTCATTATACAAGTACAGTACAAGTACAACTAAATGTATTCGCACGGATAACTTATATATATTTAATACTGTCATGTCATGTCCTCCTATCAAAACACTCAACTTTTGCCTGCAGTACAAACGGAAAATAAAAATATGATCCGCAAGAAGTTGTATTTAATATCATTCAACATGACTGACTCAATTGAGCAACAGTTTAATTCTCACTAATAGTAAATAGCGACTTGACTATGAAAGCTTTATAAGAAAATGTTAAGATTTTAGCAACAATAAAAATCACCATTTGGCTACAGCGATGCATGGCAATGCAAAAATACTTGTACAAGACATTATTGTATACAGATCTATAATACACAACAGAATGTTATGCGCTTAATTAACTGCACAACTAAAAGAAATAACAATATAACATTCAATCATTTTTCATTCATACACACAGAAAACAATGACCATCTCGTTTCTATCTCACGGTCTGTCTCTCTCGATGTTTAGTTCTTAATATTATTTTAATCTTTCGTTCTTGTTGGCTGACGTGACAAGAGTATCCGTAAGTAAACCCTAACCCAACCAAACCCCTTCTTATAACAATAATAAACGGAATATGAAGACTATAAAGAGTGAGAACTTATCTTTGAAGATTATTAACAATCATTATCCTACGTATTATCTAGCAACTAAGGCTAAACACAAATTACACACAATAAAACTACAATAAAAGCTAATACTTACAAATACATTGACAAAGCATATACTACCTATTACCTATACTTTAACAACAACACCTACTGTGTTAAAAATTAAATACCAAAATCCAACGCGTATCTCTTCAATATACAAAACAGCTATATACAACACATCGGATAACACTCTCTAACAACGTTAGCTAAGTTTCTGTGTATTATTATGACTGAGTGATATGGTATAACTATCCTTTAAAAACAATCAAGTTTTAAAAATAAAAACGTCTCGCACTGTCTTATTGTAAAAATTTTGTTTATAAAAATGAACGTCTATTATTGCGAATTGCATAACCAAATTATTTGTATTCTTAACCTATCCAGTATGTACATATAGGGAGTTAGTTACAATATATTAAGTAATATCCATACAATCACTGCAGAAGCAACAGTTCATCCCTTTGAAAATAAAATATTCAGCCATGTACTAATAATACATGTCAATAAAGGTTTAAATAATTAACTTGCACCTAATATCAGATAGGTAAGTAAGCTGCTCAATGGAAATCATCTGCCACTAAAATCATTAGCTATTCACTCAGCATAGCACTAGCTTGATGTACATACACACCGCTATTATACATCGATGTTTGCACAGAAGCTACACTGTGGTGAATCCATTTGGGATCATTAAATATTAGTAAAGGGAATTTCCTATTGCATAATCATTGCTGCTCTTTTATGCAGTCGAGAAAGCAAACACACAAGAAGGCACAAGGTAACTAACTCACCTAAAAAACCTTTACCTTACCACACTTCGTAAACATCATACACACTACACATTACACACATACGCCCACATACCCAAAATAACAAAATCCCATTCACTCACAGCAGTCGCTTATTGCTTTTGCACAACTTCTCCTTTGCAAAATAAATTATTCATTATTAACTGCAAATGTGACTTTGCCTAGTTTCAAAATACGAACATTTGGAATTATGTGATGTGACATCTAAAATATTAGCACCTCATATCATAGGTATTATTAAAATTATAACCACACTTGGCATTAGTAAAGTAAACCTATAATAAAAGTATTACAAACTAGTGCAAGAAGAGCATATTGCCTGCAAACTTAAACATACACACCAGTTTCGCATGGATTCTTGCAGCCAATGCATGCAAACGAAACATTCCACGGGCAAAAATTACGCAGATCATAATAATGTTGTTACACAACATCATTGCAATGTCATTGTATTTAATAGAACATTAACACTGAAGCTTTGCCTTTATTGTTACATTTACATTAGTTTGAGTATTATTGTTAGTATTAATTACTATTTTTTGCTAGTTAATTTATATTCTGCTGTGCCATTTTGCTAGCAAATGTAAAACTACACTTGAATTACCATTACAAAGTACAAACATCACATTCATTCGCATTCGTTCGTATGCTCTGTAAAGTAAATGAACCTGCACAAAAGTCTGTATCTGTAGTAGCATTAATAATTAATGCATTTAATATCTAAAATAGCTTTGTACACGGCTTCGTTTCCTCGTATAGAGATCATTTTCTAATAATGAGGTTGTTGGTAGGCATCAACCTTTACTAACGAGTTTTTTAGCTTTATTAGAGTTACATTCTGCTCATTCATTATACTTTACATGCATACAAGCAAATATCATTCATTTATAACAAACTCTCTTCCTAATACAAAAATCGATTGGTTTAACAATTACAGACTTGCTTTGTGAACGAATCTCTTTCATGTTTCTTTGCTACAAAATAATATTATATTGCAAATGCAATGTAGAAAAGGAAAGATAGGAGCTCTCCATGAATGCACAATAAATGACATTCCAGTGGTTTGTCGAAGCAAGAACCAAGCCAAGCAACAAAGTAGTTGTGAGTTAGCCAGACTGAGACTACTTGTTTGAGTCTGGGTCGTTACCCTCCATGTCATGATCTAGTGAAACATAAATATCGCAAACTGAGTGCTTGTACTAAAACTAAAAAATGAAAACACAACTACTGCAGTGGAGTGGATTGCCTTCGTAAACAAAACAACAAAGAGTATACGCAGAGCCAAGCACAACCAGTAACTCCTTCCCTTTACTGTTTTCATTTAGGATTGCGAATAGAGATATGTACACAATACACAAAAATGCAACAATATCTGCAAACAACGTAGTTGGTAGTAGCAGTAACAATAACATAATGGCTAAAAGGAACAGGACAAAAATCAATAAGATAATTTTTTTTTCTGTTTTCCGTTCGATACGTTTCATAGCTACTCACACAGAGTGCAAAATAATACTAACACTTACTAGCACTATCCTTGCATTATTGCAGCACCAATATCAGATCCCTACTATTTAACGATGTAATGATAATGACAGTAATATGAAACCACAGCACGGCTATCTGCAGTTGTACTAATCAAATGAAATTATATAAAAATAAACAACAAGACTTGCTGTTAATTCTTAGGTAGCTGAAACGGTTCAATTACTAATAACTGCTACAGCTATTGTACTATAGTTATCTGCAGTGAAATAAGGCTAAAATATTTACATATAAAAATATACCACACAAAACAAACAGTAGTAATAAAAATAATATACATAAGAATGAAGCAAAGAAACAGATAGAGATGACTATTTGTCTGCACTATTGCATTCCCTGTACTATATACTCAAAGCAGAAACGACTCCCACAAGGTACCTTCCTTGCTATTCCACTCATTTGTTTGCAGTGAATAGCATTTTCCTTAAATGAAATATTATGACAGCAATTATTTGCTAGAAATAGAATCACACTTTTATATTTCAGTAAGAAACACAACGACCTCTCCATTCTCAGTCTCACTCAGCTTTATTCTAATTATACTATTCAAGTTGGAAAATAAATTACGCAATAAATTATGTATAAATGGTTTTTTCAGATGAAATTACTAGCACGAAACTGATCGTTTCAATTAAAGCTAAGTACACACATTTAGTAGCAGACAAGTAAAGACTAAATTGATGGCGATATCACTATCAATTTAATCAGGCACCAACTTTTCGCACGTGCAATTAACTCCTACAATTAAGTGTGCTCCTACAGATATGGAAGTGCAATTATACTTTTTGTTAGTATAACGTTAGTACTCATTTTAAGATGTCTAATTTTGTCAAGTTACATCATATAAAATATTAATTAGTTATGATTATGAATGTTTATATGCATGTACACTATGTTTGCATTCTTTGTTTAAATACGTCTGTTGTCTAGCGAAAGCCCTGTTGTAGAAGTGTTAAAGTCATATTAATACAAGAACGTAAAACTAATAATAAACGCAGATTAATTAGGAAATTACTATTATACAAAAGAAATACAAAGAGAATTTATACATGAATGTTTATGTTTATACATTGCTGGCACTGGCACCTTATTGCCATCGATTAATTAGAAAAGCATCGCTGTGATAAGCCATAACAAATACCTAAATATCTCTTTCGCAAATACATCATATGTATACACATTATTATTACAGCAATAACTCATAACAAGTGAAATATTTTCAATTTGCAGTAAATTAATATATCAATGTTGCGTACCTACCTATAATATATTTTATTATGTTCTTACTGTAGGAGCAATGTAAATATTATGCCTAAACAAAATAACAAAAAACTAATCATTACATGTACACAAAAAGTGTAATAATTTGCATTGTAATGTATTTTGTGCGAGCATACTTAAAGTACCTACCTATATAACATAAACCTACATACCTACTAAGATTTTAAGATTCACATTTTTGTAGCTAATGACAAAAATTGAATTTAAGAAAGGTAATAATCTCGCATAGAGTACCTATATAATGTACGTAGTAGGTACAGTACGTAACGTAGCTATTGTTTATTGTTTGCATTTGCTTACAAGTTATACTACCTTACTCAAACTCTAGAACTGGCCTACAAGAATACAAAGGAAGAATGCAAATGCAATTAAAGCCATATATAGTTTTAAGTTACTGACACAAGTCAATCCTATTTAGAAAACAGTAGTGCAGTAATAGGTTTACTTATCCTTCCTCCCTATGCTTAGAGCGTGACGCAAAAACTGAACGTGAATTCGCATTGTGTAAACTGCAAAGTAAGGGAAAACAGAATATTAAACGTAGAACTAACATAACACACTAAAACTCTGATAAAACCAACTAAACTCGAGTTAGCAAAGGTATCTCTCCTTTTGAGAAAAAGTTCAGAGTTGATAGAACGGTACCCCGCCTGCTTATCTTCGTCTTGCCTTTATTTGCCTGGTCTGGTGTACTTCGATAGTAACACAAGAGTGACTGTAAAAAATACTCCACTTTGGCTTAAGTTGTAAAATAAATAACTGCAGAACTTTACACTTTACAGCTTTACTTTTCTCTTCTAAGGCTCTCTTTTATAAGTGCATATAAGTTTATTGCCTGTGTGAGTCCACCGTGTGCTGCTCCTATATCGACCCTCTGACTTTAGTAGACTCCCTGTGAGAGAAGGATCATAAACTGCTAACTGTCTCTGCTCTTGTCTTGTCTCCTAATAACAACTTCCTTCAAATAATGCTCTATACAACACAGACCTAGCTACTACCTACATACAAGTGAACACTGTATACATACAGTCTTCCAAATAGCCCTTTGCCTACATATTATGCATTATTCTACAGAGCCGTATATTAACACTTACACGTACGTACACGTACATGGTACACACACGCTATACTATAATGCACATATGGAGTTTTACTGACAATGAGAATAAAACCATGTGATATAGAGTTTGTTGCTAGCAGAGTAAAGTCAACTAAAATTACATTAGGAAACCGAAGAAGGGTGTTGCAATAAAAGAGAATGTTTTGGTGTAAACGGGGAGGAACAACCGAAGAAGTGTGAAAGTGAGAACTGAACTTACCGATATATTGTTGAACTCCGGGCTCCTTCGAAGTAAACAGATAACCAATGGCATAGGACATATTGAACACTTGACTCTCAAAGAATCTCAACAACCAGGATTTTGGCTCTAAGGACGAAGCATTTTTTCTTTTCACACCACCACTTTCATCTTCGTCGACATTATCGCTGACGCTATAACTAGCAGCATTGGCACTGATTCCTACACCGGTATGGCATCCGGGTGTAATTGCTTTTTTCTCACCGTCCCCTAATTTGTCACCGTCATTTGTCGACGTTGTTACGGCTGGCGGTGGAACGACCATTTTTAATTTATTTTTTCCCTTCCCCAAATTAAGTCGCAGTTTACTCCGCATACCGGCGGCTATATTACTTGTGTTGATACCAGTGGAGCTAGAAACGTTTCCACCACTCGCACTACTCGTCCCACTCCCACCGGAAGGGTTGTTTTTTGAACTTGACTGACTTTTAGCTCCGGAGCGAATTCTATTTAAAAGAGAAGTTGCTGCTGAGGCACCACCGCCTACGGAAACCGAATTAGTCCCCGGACAGCTACCACTCATAACTTCTGCTGTATCAGTTGTACTATTTTTATCGAGTTTCTCAAGGTCCGCAGATTCAGTCGTAAGAATTACTTCCTTCACCGTCGGCAGACGAGAACTCCCGTCCACACAATCACATTCATGTTCATCAGTAATCAACGTAACATCCAAATCGCTGATTGAGATGGAATCAACGTCACCCTCTAAATCCTCATCGTCTCCTTCTTGATCTTCCAGTTGAGTTGAACTATTGAGCAATTCCGGGTACGAACTTAAAACAAGCATTTTAGCATCTCCGCTCTCACTGTCTACTTCCGCATCTACATCCACATCCGTCGTGGCGGAGTCGAAACTAAATCTTGGACTGTGACTCGTTCCGTGTTGACAATTTAACTTGTCGTCATCTTCCTCGTCCTCATTGTCATAGTTCTCACAGCCCACACTGTAGATCAAGTCTTCTGTTTCAGACACTGTTGTCCCACTAGCTCCCGAACAGATGCCCGAGTCATCAGAACTGGTTGTACATGTACATTTCATACCGGAGTGAGACACTCGTGATGTATCATGCTGCTCTGTCAGATTTTCATTGTTGTGATGGTGACAAGAGCGCTGATGTTGTTGTCTCATGCTAAGAATTCTATCGTTGACAATGAGAGATGGGGAATGAGATTTTATTGTTGAAGACGTGAGCTGAAGTTGAAACTGCAGAGGATTCAGTTCCAGACGTCCCAGAACCATCTCATTTTCTGCTTGAAGATAAGATTGGATTTGGGCAGAGTCTAAACTTCGGTTGCGATTGTGCTGACGATGATTATGGACAGAGTTGCTCCTAGCAACTTCACGTGCAGTTGACATTGACAACGGTTCAAGCTTGTTGTAGTTCTTGCAACGTGTCGGCGATAGCCGGCTTGAGAAATCTCCTCCGCTTGCCATAAATTCTGGATCACCGTCTCCCAAATCATTCCGCAGTATGGAACTGAAACAATTATCAAATAAAATGTCGTCCATTAGTTACGCTACATTTACTCCCTCCCTTCTACCACAATATACAACCATACATAAATATCTGTGCAATAACCACAACTACTACGTATGACACATGACAGATAAATGCCCACAATCTGTATGGTTCTCTATAACATGATGCACAAACACACATGTAAAACACAACTAATAAAATATTCCATTGCTGTAACAATCTTCACATAACAAATCCTACGCGCACAGAAGCATGTATGATAAAAAATAGTTATAAGCTCTTAACGGCTGCTGCTGAGCGATTCCCTTAACGATTCTCTAAGCCCTAGTATTGTAACACAAATACCACAATCCTATCTTTTGTACACACAATATGTATGTATACACACGCACATACACCAATTTAAACTTTAAACCTATATAAGCCATGTAGGTTCATGTTGGGTTCATATAAAGTAACTGTGTAACTGTGTATATTAGTAGGTATTAGGAACAAGTATATTTGGAGAGTGATAAGATAAGACTAAATGTTAATAGAGTGCTCATATTGGAAATTGTCGAGTGACTAATGCCATTTAGTCAACTCATGATTCAGAGAATGACGCCAGAAAAGTGTTGAGTTGAACCCGACAGAGCTGATAACCAGTGGGAGACTAATTGCGTTTTTCTTTACCAGCACAAATCCGGTCATATACAACAAGAGAAAACTCTTTGTATCAAACCTTACATAACTATCCTTCACTCAGTAGTTTTTTTAATTAATTTTTATTAAAGAACTATAAAAAGGACCACTTAATAATACACAATAAGAATTATTAGGTATATTATGGTGTAGACAGACAGCAACAAACTTCACTCAATTTTGCTGTCTCAGTTAATTCAAAGGAAGCCATTAATTATGTAGCCCCCAAACATAATACACATATTTTTTACATACGAGTCTATATTATATGAGATAATATTATAATGAATAGTAAATGTTAAGTCGTGAAAAAATAACTATTCCAATACAATGTAATCAGTACTACTACGTACAGTACATTAACATGGAGAATATTGTAAGACACATCCTGAATGATATATGAATGAAAAAAGAGCAAAATATTCCATAAGAGTCTGTTTGGTGCATGTCAAAAAAGTCTTTTTCTGAACATTAAGTATAACTCTAAACTCTGTATAATATTATAAGTAAAACAGTTATTCACGAATTGCCACCATGACTATATACAGCTATAATTGTGAGTCAACGGATAGCCAGAATTATCATGAACATTATGCATTCAGATATGCATTCAAATCGTCATACCTAAATGTAAGTATGACTGAAAATGCTCCATTCTTTTTTACAGCGACTCACAAATTATGGTTCCACTACCACTTACTGACTTGTAGTATTTAACATGTAGTTTGAAGAATGTTTTCCTATAATGTACCAGATATGTATAGTGGTAGAAACATTACAAAAACTTTTGGCACGAATTTAACTTCACAAAGCCAGAAAAAGTAATAATGCATGACTAGGAGAAGATTAAAAGTGCTAACTATGTGTCTCAACACTTGACACTAAACTTTGCATCCTATGTATGAAGGATTGATTCTTTAATGCAAGTTAAATAGCATGCAGTACATTACCTTACATCGCCCTCGTAACTCGTATCAGTCATACGAGTAATACGGAAAACATGAAACTCACACTTCACTTATATGGCTCTTGCTTACATACTCTTATTAAACTCTTAATACTCCAAACTCCAACTAGTATAACTTGTAAGTGTAGTATCCGCATAAGCTCTTTACTTTTTACATACAATACACTGAATACACCATACAATATCATGCTATGTATACTATGATCAGATCAACACCCTTTAAGTCTGCTTGAGAATTTAAGAATTTTGCTAAGAGCACTAAAAGACAAAAGAATTTTACATCTAAATGTAAGTTGTTTGAATTAGTAGTATAACACGTTTTAAATCTTACTTTTCATCCCACTCGCACTCCCAGAAGTTTTCGAAATTTAAACTCCCAAGACTTCCAACCATTTCTCGGCTGTTTTATTTGCTTTTACTCGAGTGTAATAAAGTTCAGAATGAGTCAGAATATTTTTCCTGATCACTTTACGGTTTACGAACAACGTTTGGCACTCTTAGTGAAACATCATGGAATTTCACCAGCTGGAGGAGAACAGAACTTGAAAAGTTCAGACACAAAGGCAATTGAATTTCACCTTGCGTTTTACTTTAACACTCAAAGTCAACTGAAATAAAGCATGTTATAGCGTCAACGCTGTGAGACAGGCCACAGAAAACTTGATGTGATTTATTTTGTATGCTTGAATGAAATTCCTGCGGGAAGTCGAGTCAACTTAAGTAAACTATTTTCCATCCTGCATTTACAATGCAAAGATAAGTGATGTTACTCAGAGGGAAGTAGGGATCCTTACCACCACACTGCACTATATACTGAATAATATATTTGAGTGCTCCCTATTCAGAATCAGAAGAATGGTTGGTAAACTGCTGTACGAAGTAGCAGTGTAAAGTTAAATAAACACAAATGAAACAAAACAACTAGAGCAAAGGCAAAACTGAGGCGGAACGTAATGTAATACACAACAACGAAGAATAAACACTTGCAGAGTACAACCCAAGGCAAGACAAGGCAGTCTGCTCCACAAGAAAACAATCTTTTATAACTACTATGACACAATAATGCTCACTGCTCTGTAACACTAAAAACCAAGATTTCCAGAACACAAGATTCCTAACAAATGACAAAATCCATTACACTCATTTTTCACATAGGAATTTCCAGTCGTTTCCATGCACTTACTTTACATCGCCTACAAGACTGATACACTAATGTTATACCGTCAAACAAATTCAACAACACCAGTTCAACACTGCACAGACACGAGTGTGTTATTCCCACACTCCACACAAAGCTCAATATCTCTTGTATCTCTCTCCTCTTATATTATACTTGGCCTAATAAATGTAAATGCTGTGTTGAGACTTGAGAGTCTACACAATGTAACAATGTAACGTAATATTTATATTGCTTTGTTGTTATAATCTCTTTTGCTCCCAAAAGTTGTTGAACAATATTATTCCTTCAATAACACTGACTAGTATCTCTGTCTGTATACGTCCAAAATCAAACAGAGAATGTGATGTAGGTATTGCGGAATGTTTTGAGTCACTCACGAGAGTATATGTACACTTACTCATTCAGAGATTCAAAATGAGCTGTTTGTTGTGTATAGACTCACTCACGAACACGAATTGCAAACTGCAATCAACTCTGCTGAAGATCAATCAACAGCGATCACCTTCCAAAAATTCCAATCTCGACACTCTTCCTATAATATTCTTTTGATTAAATTTCAATGCAATACAACGTTGCACAGTTTCAAATGCTGAGATTCACATTCGCAGAGATAGAGACGTGAGCACAATGGACAATGATCGAGCAATTGATAAAAGTATGACGAAATCATTAGTGGTTTGGTAAGTTAAGATACGTAGACGATACAGCATGAACAGCTGAAGACTAGCAATCGAAACGTACACTAAAAGTGGCAGGAAACAAGTGCAATGCTAAATAACTTGTGTAATGCAATTAAAGGCAGAAAGAGAGAACAAAACACAACTTTGTCTCCTACTGTTACTAGTGAACTGCACTTAACGTGTCTTTAGCTGTAGCTTTAGTCTACAGGGCAACTTTAGTTTAGATGGAATGAATACACACTCTTGATATCACACGATGTATGTATAACTCTCCTATACTCATTCCACTGTGTGTATTGTGTATGATACGATATGATCATAATTCAACATAACCAACCAACATCATTCAACTAACCAACCAAACTGCATCATACTCTCAGACACAAATACAGCTACTCACTAAATACTAAATGCCCCTCTAACTCCAACGTATGTTGCTGTTGCTTCTACACAACTTGCATATACCACACGGAGAACATACCTGAAGCTTTTAAGCTGCCCTAAGCTACTAGCATCTACTTTTACATCACTTTAGAACACACTTACAATGTGTGTGTTGAATTCGAAGCAAGGTTACACCTACGTACATACTATAGCTAATTCATATAGATAAGGGAGCGTTATCGATATCGGTGAACACATGCAGGTTGTATCATCAGACGAGGAAAATAATATGTAATCTGTATTCATGAGTTGAAAGTTAGGCAGCAGTGTGCAACACAAATCAGATCCGCGTACATTTTGTAACTTTTTGCACGTACATAATAATAATATAGTGGCAGAAGCACACAACTCAACAATTCCATGCTCCAGTATTTTATTGTGCCCCATCACACTCACTGTTTTTGTGTGCTCTACCTTGTACTTGTATCCTAAAATTGTTCTTATAATAATAACATCCATAACTCATTCAAGCCAGTGTTTGTAATAATATTTGTACATACATTGTATACTTGATCTCAATTGCTATTCATGCTTCGTGCTACTCTTTGCTAGCAGAAATACGAAATTACATTACAATCGCATACAACAGTGTTGCACAATAATGATCATTATGATCAATATTCGCAGTACCTACTTATTCATTCAGTCAGAATAATTTGAACATTCTCCAATATCTTAATTAATGGTGAAACGATAGCTAAGCTAGTCGAGTCACCACATACTAATATGGATGATGATGATGATTGCCGATTACTGCTCCACTCACGCACACACCACATTCACATTCGAATTTAAGATAAGATAAAATGAGTGAGAACCGTTGGCAGTTTGGTTATGTGAGAAAATGAAGCAGAGTGAGTGTATTTATTGGCTCATGTCAGCAAAACTGTTTCATACAAACCCAGTGATCAAATATTAAAAGTATGGCATAATAATATCGTATCATAATAATAGAGAATATTCTGGTGTACACCTGTCTTGTCCTTATCTAAATGCTTTGCAGAAGCTATTAAATAATACTTGAAACACTACTCAATAGCATCACTACGGATCCCAGTTCACTAAATCTCCTATATAGTTCCACTAACACAGCTGTAACACTGACTGACGATAGTGTTAATTATGGGTTGAGATTAATTTTACTGCTCTTATTCAACAGAGCAAGCTGAGCTACCAATCATCAAAGTATCGTATTTTAAGGATCAGGAGACTATTTTGGTCTCTTGAGTGTTTTGCAACCACATTTTCATTATACCTAGGTATTATAGTTAATCTCCACTTACCTATACATACATAATAATATAACCATTTTCAGATATGCGTGACGAATTGCTATTTTCCTATTCCTATGACTTTGCTAATAATATTCCTCCTTCCATAAAATCAAGCTAATGATACTCCTACTTAAACCTTCTCTATAATTATCATTACCATTTCCATTAAATCAGAAAATCCTATTAATGACAAAGTGTACAATTCTATTGCTTCGAGATGAACGAGATATTATGTTGCCCACGTAAGTCTATTATTCGCCCAACTAACTCTATTTACGAAAAGTGTAAGGGATATGACATACCTACCAATATCACCTATAGACAATCGACACTACAATATTTTGTACTATGGGAAATGGAAATCTATAGTTGATAACATTATTGAGACAAAGTAAAAAACAGACTCAGTTGAGCTAGCTATATTTTACATTTAGATTCATATTCCCTCAATTTTTAATATCATGATGTCTGCAAGCACAACGTGCTGACGTTATTACTTTTGCAACAAATAAATCCGCAATCGCATATTCATGTTTAGGGACCAGTGCCGACAAAGCTGTCAAGCAACGCAACAACCTCATTACCCCATTTAACAGAGAGAGAGAGAACAGAAAAAGTACGACAGCAACTTCATGAACTTCAACTTACGACAACAAGGCAATATCACTTGGTATTTTTGTAATTCATTGTCTCGCTTTTGTCACTGGTAGCAAGGTGAGTTTTAATAAAATAATATCAGTAAATATTATCTGCCAGTACATTGTTCGCAGTTTATATGATCTCTTCTTCGCCTTATATAAACACAAATGTCAGATTACATACATTTAACTGTGCAAGCTTACAGTTCTGAAGTACAGCAGTAATAAAATATTTATAATACTATCTGATTTGATTCTTTAGTGTAATGAAGTCATTATAAAACATTTCACCATTAAAGCTACTGCCTGTGTAAAGCAACGGGACTTCCACTTATTGGATATTTTCACAGGATCATTCATTAAAAATCTTGCAGCTAAATGGAATTATAAACACTTTTAACTTACTATATATAAATAAAAAAACGTATACTTATTATGACTTAATTAATAAGTTTACGGCACATGCAACTGTTATAGTCTATACTTCTGTATTATATTGTATACTTTTAAAAATCCTAGGTACCTAAATCCACAAAGTGTCTGACTGATTGCGGTGACACCACAAAAGTAAAAACACGGATTATTGCAAGCTAGATCACACCACGTAGATAAAAAACTGTTCACTGTCCTACCAATCAAGTGCTTCGTATCAAGATACCGATACTACTCTACATCATCATTATAATATTACTATTTATTTGTACTGAAGTATGAATAATTGTCGAGCTTCTTAAAAATCTAGAAATGCCTATACATACAATTAGTATGCACACCAAGACTTTAGAGTTATGGGCAGTTAAATACACAATAAATATTATCCCTTTAAAATATGCAATAACAAACTTTACATTTTTCGTAGCATTACGAACATCTGTATGGCTACAAAATGGGATCTCTGGTCCCTGTATTTATTTTTACGATACGACTGGAGCATTAACAGCTTCACAGTGCAATGTTCACCTATTTACTTGCACTAGTCAACTCATCGAGCGAGTAGTTACGTTTTGCTGTTTTTACTACTTAAGTAGTGTGCCAATGTCAACTCACCTTCATAATAAACGCAAACACTGAAACACTCACACATTTCCTTCGTACTTAATGTTGTGTGTTGTATGCTGTTAGCACATTAACATTTGTGAACATAAAAGCACAGCATAGTATTTAGCCATAGAGTGAAATCGGACTGGAATAAGGGACGTAAAAAGTGTAAAAGTTCAGTCACCAACTGTCAAAACAACACCAATACACCTACACCTCTCTTTACTTTGCGAAAACACATGTAATTCTATTCTCGTCCTCCCTAAACCAACACAAAGCTTTTATCTTCACAAATGAGTCGTCCTTTACTTGATAATGAGAAAGCTCTCAACTCTCAAACTAATACAATAAATAACTCGCTGCAAACAAGCCACATTAAATTCTCAAATAAAACCGCACACTATTTTTACTATTATCAACAACCACCTTTTCATATTAGCATAGCTGTAACCGGTGTAAGATGAGTGATCTCCATACACAGTTGACGTTGACGTTGACATTTAATAATAGAAGAAGAGTGTGGAGGAAACTTAAAGCATTGCATTGAGATTGTCAGCAGGGGTTGTATTTGTGTCGTGAAGTAGAAGGATATGGAACCGTATTAAAGTTACATGCGTCACACATCTGCTTTGTAATAAAATAAGTAGAAATGTCTATCTTTATATGCAAACCATAAATCAACAATAATGTTGTGTTGTAGGCTAGGTACATTTAACCATCCTTTTAACACATCGCTTTGCTATTTTATTAACGCATACCACATGCATACCCTCAACTTTCAACCATTATAATCAAGTCAATAATGCAAATACAAATATCTGTACTTCGCGTATAAAAACTACTCTGTTCAGATCACATATAAATACAATTTTACAATCATTGCTTATGCAAAATGTATATCATGTAGATTGTAGAATAGGATTTTGACTTAAAACTCTAACGTCACTAGGATATAGACGGCACACAATGTACGTCAATATACTAACTCTTCAGTTGTATGTAATGTACTTTATGTAACTCTTTTACAATCGCATTTAATTGTAATCCCTTTGAATGCATTAATAAAGTCTATATACTGTTGTGTTAACATTCCCACTCAATTCGTAGCTTTAGAATTAAATTCCATGTCTCATTCAGCTCACAGCTCACTTATCCCGTTCAATTACTACATTACAAAATTACCTACGCATACGTTTTACAAAAATATGAAGTGGATACAAAGAAATGTATTCACATGAATGTCATCACACTTGATAGGAATTTATTGAGATTTAAATTTTATATGCTGAAACAGAAGTACAATTGGCGAGATTAGAGTGAGACATGTTCTTTTGAATATGTGTTTTGTGAACAGAACATGAACTAGCATATAAACACATAATGCATGTGGTTAACAATGTAAGTTAACTACGTTTTTTTACACATAATAGTGACTTTGATCCTGACCTTGCCAGTGTCAACATCCAACTAGAATTTTGTATCAAACGGCTATTTCTATCTCGTATTGCCTTTACTGCAAACAAATCCGACCGAATCCCAAGTTAAGTACACAACATATTCATGTCTGTTCAATTAAGACATTACAGTCAGTCTCACAGTAAAAATAAGAATGGCGATAGACAATTCTTTACCCCGCAATAAAACCATGAATACACGAGCTAATAAACTATTTATGCTTAAAGAGAGCCTTGAGTCTACACTTTCCTGCACTGAGAATAGATCTAGTTTATATAAGAGAAACAGAGATATGAGACAGATTGGTTTCTAGCTTTCTACATTACACACTCTACTCAAGACTGTGAAACAGACATAGCTAAACATAAACATCTTACTATTACTCTTTCTTCGGATGATTCGAATAATAATAAAACTGTTGCTTTAAAGCTTCCATTCGTTTCGCCACTTTTATGGAGAACGGACAATATATCGCTAAAATATTTATTATGGTTGGATACTAGTTACACTATAGTTAGTGAGGCTGAGGCAGCAAGTTATATAGCTTTTATACATTCGCTACTTTTCAGTATAATAGTCCCTTAATTTAATTACGTATTGGTTTACAGCTATACAAAATAATCAGAAATAAGACAATATTCTCAATTTCCAAATTTTAACAGATTCTAAGGTTAAGTACGCACAATAGGTATATAAATCGTAGCACATTTATTAGGCTATTTGTACGTGTATAAAATACGTCAATACAATTACATACTACCTGTAAAAATATATTTAAAAAATTAACCATACAATGCACCACTATACTACAACATACTACTCATTTTATTGTAGTTACATTGTTTAGTAAGGTAGGAATTTATAAATAAATTGGAGCATTTATTATAATCATTTCACATAATCTATCTCTGTCTATGATTTGATTGCTAATAATGTTCAGCGCATATTATTCACAACATTATTATTTTACAAATCAATTTATTTATGGCAATACTCGAAAGATTTTATCAACTATATATCAATATACAGGTAACAAGTACGGACTCTAGAGTCACAAACCATCAAGTGACATAAAAGCTGTAAATTATTATTAGTTAAGTATGTGTGGGTTTACTAATTGAAACAGGATTACAACTGATAGATAATTGAAAGTTAAAAATGGGTTACAAAAATAACCAAACCAATTAAGCCGAATTCGTAGCAGACACAGTCAGAGTCAAGTACTGCGTTAATTTATAAATGGTAGATATATGCACTAGGTATATACCATCCACACAATATGCGGTGGTTACAAATCCAAATGAACACTTGCTCACAGTCCAATTTGTCTCAACTTTAGTCTTCATGATAAGAAAACAAGCAGCAAATGTCTGTTAATTGTAAACACATGACAAAATCGTTTTCTCGACATTGAGAGCAATAATGACAAGGTAATTGGCATCTTTTGCAACAGACTCGATATACAAAAATCCGACTGCTGCAGCAGTGTAAAATATAAAAAACGCTCTGGCTGGGTCATATGCATATGTGCATGTCACGATGGTTTAATTTTGACACGTACGGAAGTGAGGGAAGTATATACAAAAAGGCCCTAGAAAATTTTCCGCCGGCAATGCAAGGCATTTATTTCACGAGTCTCTCTCAATGCAAGCCAAAACGTTACCTAACCCAAGTTCTGCATTATTTGCCTCATTTAACAACACCCGGCTGACTTTAATTGATCCATTTTCTTAGTTCCTTTTCTTCCTCACATCCCCCAAACTCCCAAAGGAAAACAGAATAGATTCGTTGATGCAGAGAGTGATACCCTGCTTTACTTTTTTAAACCACATGCTTTTAACAGGATAAGAAACTTTTCTCAATCTATTTTTGGCTCTTCTCCCTATGTCTTGCCAAATTCTAAAAAATGCTTGAAGTTGTTCGCCGATTCCGTACTATATAAAAACGGCAACTTTGAGACATTCATAGGTACTTAATATTAGAAACCCCTTGTGTGTTTGTACATTTCAGTAAAATTTATTACAATTTTGACTGTAGAATGATTGCATAAGTATTATTAGTATTATGGCTGTATTTAATTCGCCGTGAATGTGCTCAATCTATGTACAATTTGATGTTATTACTGCAATGAAAAGTCTCATTGCATTGATCTATTACATTATATGCACAATTAGTATTAACAAATTACAACACAATTGTATATACATTTTTCTTAAGACCTGGTTCGGTTCGCCCTTACCAGACATTAAATTTCATGGAAGAGAACAAAGTGTAATTAATACAGGTTTGCTATGTCAAAGATATCCACCTACCCTAACAACAATCTAGCCATATTTTATCCTCTTTGACTTTCACCGAATGCACAGTAAAAATAGCAATATGAATTTGTTCGCTCCAAAAAAATTAATCCTTTAAACAAGGCAGTGATCATTCATACATCAAATCAGAAATCTTTGTCAAAAATTTTTGTACCAGTTACTCACAGATATATATTACGTATGCAAAGAGTAGGTGCAGAGGATACTTGCAAAATTAATTGAACCCGTTGTCTGCCTCCACATCTGAACGGAAGTTGTCGGAAGATAGTATTAATGTACCGCGTAGTTTATAAGTTAATAATGCGTTTATAGACAAAAGCATATATTCTTTACATTGCACTGCATTGTTTTACAAATGTATGAATTAATAAATGTATGAATGTCTTATAACTCGTATATAAGAGAAAATTGGATGTATTAGGTAGAAGAGGTATACATTTGAATATCTAATGTCTAAATAAATAAATGAAGAAACAAAGTATACAAAACGAAACGACATGAGAAAGGATCTGTTACAAAGCTCGAGCACGTGAGACCTAGCCGCAATTTTGTACAGGTACAGGTACTTACCAACATTAAGCCTACAGCAAACTTTGTCTAAGTTCTTGTTAAAGTACTTGTATAATGGCACAATAATGTGCTAATGGTAAAAGTGTACATGTATAAATTAGTGTTTTGTAGGATGAAAACTGCTTCGTCCTTCTACTACAAACTGCATTGCTATGAACGTATGGAATACACGGAGGTAGTAGATTTAGCCAAGAAGAGGAGGAAATAATATTATAGAACATAAGGTCACAGCAGAATAGTTACAGCAGAGTAAAACTGAATGTCAGGGCCGATTTTCCTGCAACAGAATGAGACTACGTCGTAGTAAAAGACCAACATACCAGTCAATCGCCCGACCCCGTGTGTGTGTAGCTGAAAAAGAAAAGCTAGGAGCAACAAAGGTTATCTAAATGCACAAGCCTATTCCGCATCGTCTAGTAGTGGGATTATATTTACAATATTATAGTCAGCAAAAGCACACAAGTCAAACAAAACAACTACTGGCCAAATACAGCAACTTAAACCTGGCAGGAGTGCAGTGAGCAGCAAATAGCGTGTAATAAATAGGAAAAGTTTGCAACTAACCAAAAAACAAGTGAAACTGTATACACACACCAACTCAGTTTTATTTCAAAGTAGCTACAACTCAATAAAAACAAGCGTAGTATAATATAGCACACTGCTGCCGTGTGTTACCAAACCAATACTTAGTGAGTAGTGGTAGGTACTCTTTGTTGAAGTTTCGTGTGTCATGATAGTGCAAAATCAGAATCACTCTTTCTTTTAGCTCTGCAACTTCGTTTAGTTCTCTTTCCCTATTAATTTTGTAAGGAGGGAGGTTTATAGGCAGGTAAATTGGGAATGGGCTTATCACGGCACATTATAAATAGAGGTAACCTACTTTTCTTCACAACCAACGACCTACGATTTCCAACCATGCAAAGCCATGAGACATACACACACAAAAATACAATTTTACTGTAGTACGTATGTATACGTATTTACAAACGGAATTATTACTCTATGACTTTAGGTACGCTTAAAACTGAGTACTTTCGGCTATATTCTTTCTTCCGTCACAAACGGTAACCTGAGCCATTTTTAAACAATGGAGTGTTTGTTGTCTTCGTTTTACTCTGGTAAAGCTTTTCAATTTTTCCTTCCTACATACTGCATAGGTATGTGATTTCCAGAGTACAACCAACCTCATTTAATTGTCAATAGAAACTTATCAGACAATAAATATTTCCAGATTCATAAGAACAACCATGTATAACTGGAAAAATATTTACATACTGCAAAGTACATATTTATTGAATTCTACAACTAGAACAATTTAAGACAAATAATCTCTTTGTAGGTTGCACACTGTGCACACCCAGTACACACACGTCCAAGCAAATATAATTTCTTACTTCTATGATTCAGATTTCAATGAAAACGTGACATTTATATCATGTCACTCTTGCGGTACAAAACTTTTCAGGTAAGTAAAACACCCACACTGAAACTGATACAAATAATAATGTCGATGCATACAGTCTGAACTCTCAACTGAATAAATAGTATATACCTTATACCTTGCAAGGCATGTAATGTATATAAATATCTACGTTTGTGTTAAAAAGACTTACATTTAGTAACAGTGTAATAAATCAAATGGCTGTTTCTCAGTAAGACTATTGCCCTTTCATTTCCAAAGAAAACCATTAGCTACTAAACTGGAGCATTGTAATTTGTGTGTAGGGTAAATTAGGGCAAAGGGATGCCGTCTGTCTAGCCCATCCCATATTATTGGCATATAAGTTTCCTTTTAAGTTTCCCTATTTTCATATATAATCCAACAAACAACACAATTAAGTAAAAATGATGAAAATTGACAATTACATTGAAATTAATGTAGTTGTCAAAATTATTCACTTTATACAATTAGTAAATACTGTAGGCATTTGTGTTCAAACACTTACATCTACAAAGGCAAGTTGGTACAATATTTTGCGAATTGTAAGTTTACTCGCTGTTAGTAAATGAAAGTTTTATAATTTATTGTATTCCGTCTCTCTCCCGTTTAATGCGCAATATTGTTAATACCTACTACAGGACTACAGCAGATATCATGTACGTAGACATACAAGCGTGTGTGTGTAACATAAAACGTAAACAGTGCCGAAAGTATCGACACATATTTTAGTAATGCAGTGCACCAATGCAGTATCTCACAGTCTCGCCCTTTGATTGCAATGCAGTGTTACATGATGCTGCTCTCTTGAACATGTAGAATTACTTATGATGTTGTTAGTACAGAAATACGCAAGGGTCTGTTTTATTTCTCCGTGTGAGACACATATATAATATATTTTAACTTATTTGTCTGTGATGATAATACCACACTGCCAGTGTAACATAAATACATCCTTGTTCTATTTGTAATTTACAATTAGACAGATATGTTACATACATCAGTATCACTTGTCTGGTTTCTCTTTTCTAGTTAATAAATACGTCTAATCAATCTTGCTTCATTTTATGAACTGGCTACTTTACACTCACACATACATATACATCTCCCTTTACCTTGTCCTACAAATGTGAACACTAATATGAACTTCTACTAATACTGCAATACAAGTAGTTTGTACAAGCACATTCTTGACATAGAACATAAGTAAAACATGGAAAATATGTAATTCAAAGCGAGGAATTCGCAACATTTCCAGCTGACAACACTTAACTTAATATGGTGACTGCAGAGACGAACACAACATGTCTGGTCAATTGTATGTTGTACACAATTACATGTAATATCTGCACAATAAGCGGATTATATTATAAATATAGACACAGATAGCAAAAATTGACTGCGTCATAAGATTTACTACCTATTCCATTCATCTGGTTTTTGCTGCATTCCATTCTGACGTACGTCAATAACAACTCTGAATTACTCTGAATATAGCGATTTGTACAGATGCGTTCTCAAGCTCTAAATTACATTTTTTAAACAAAAATAAAATATAAACCTAGTAAATCCTTGATAGCTATTATAACTCGATATACCTATCAAAAACTTGTCAAATAATTACCATCATACATCTATTCACATGTGCATGTAACATGAAACACCAATAGTCTGTATTTGGTAAAGTAGAATTACCTAGGAACTCTAAATAGCATCAAAACAAAGCTATATAATTGAACTTACTAAAATAGCTAGTATTGAATTGATGAAAATATCCCAAGAGCAAGACCCAAGTTGAAATTACAAGTGCCAAACTGAGCATTGTAAATGTACGTGTAGCAAAGTCGATAGTGTGTACACTGTACAGCATATTAGAAGTGAGATGAGATTAGTGAAAAAGCATAAGAAGTAGAACATGATTTGCGAACACTTAAGTACAGGTGTAACCGTGTATTACTTATGTAGGATTCGTTTAATAGACTAAACCCCTAATAAACACAGAAGGCAGCAGAGCAGACCTGCTAATATTTTTGTTATACAAGAGGAACGAGAACCTGATTTGGAAAATGGTTGCGTATTACGAAAGAGTCAAAGCAAACCAGAACCACAACACCAACACCACCAAAAGAAATGCACAGAGAGTAGTGCAGCAGAAATTTCATGCTATGCAGTTGTTCTAGAATGTATGCCTCAATCCGTTCTAGGGTAGTAGTAGTCAGTGGTAGTAGTATAGTGGTTGTACTTGTAGTAGAGTAATTTACGTAGTAAAATCAGGCACCTGCCCAAACCAACATGTATCACGGGAATTTAATGCACGTTTTGTATTGATAATATATTCGCTTGCCTTTGTGAGGTACATTTGGCACTCTATAATGCACATACACCGCTTATACGCTCAACATTAAAATGAAGCTCACAGTCACACGAGGAAAGGAACCCACACATACATATGCAATCCCTTCAATATTACGATTTGCAATTTGCATATTTGTACTTTACACAAATTATTTTCTTCCCTATTCTTTCTATTCAAGATTGCATAGAGAATAGAGACACTTTAATATCTACAATTCAAATCCCAATTTTAACCTACTGAACTTCACAGGCTGCATATAATTTTGCATATTATTATCATAGTATGCTAAAAGATGATAATAAAAATACCTGCCAATAACACAAATACATACTGTACACAAAACATTTTTTACTATTGCAATATTTTACAACGAATCCCGACCGACAGATAGTGCAACAACTCTAACAGACACATTAATTTCATTCAATGTTCGTGTTTCAATACATGCAAGACGCTGCCATATGAAGAGATAATATGTGCACACATGTGTATAAAATAGTTACAAATTCTAACACTATAAATATTTTAATCCTTAGTAAAGAAATTCATATTATTAGATACAGTATGATACTTTACACAACTCGAGAGTTGAAGGCATAATCATATGACTAGTTTGTCTAGTGCACATATAACATAGCAAAGAACTCTAGGTAGGAGTTAATAATAATAGCAAAAAGATTTATAATATGCATACCACAGTATGCGTCAAATGTATTGTCGGCTGTACCAAAGTACCTACCTTCTTTATTCTTTATTCCGTACTGTAGAAAAAAGGCAAAAAACCTTTTGCTACATTCATCAGCTACACATAATATTTTGCCCCTTATCCTTATCTGTAGACGCGTGAACATACTACGTGAGTTACCTTCCGTGGCCAGTAAGATAACCCCAAAGCAACAAAAACTTAAAGAGCACATTATTCTCTTGTGATCTTAACAGCTTAAAAAAGGAGCCCTAGCTTTTCCTTATTTGCTTAGCTTCGCCGTAAACATTAGCCAACCACCTTAGAACGCCGAACAAACGGTCGGAAACGTCTTCTTGTTCACAGAAAAAAGATTAACATGTGAACTGAACTGTACCTGAACTGCGTAGTACTCGACCAGGTTGTGACTCTAACTTGGTATATAATATTGCATATCAGATGAGTATATAAGGTCTAGGGACGACGAGTGGGAAGAAGGAGGCCGAAAGGGATGATGACGGAATATAATATGATGCTACTTAATAATGGAAAGCAATAAGAGAACAAACAGCTAAAAAATAACCTCTGACATTCTCATGCACGCTGGGTTCTGGGTTGTTGGGATGTTGATGGAATATTTACATCTTCTATGGATTACATGCATTACACTGCCCCTACACTGAGTTAGAGTTAGATCATACAGCCAAATACCTCCTTCATACAAAAAGAGAACGTTGGAATGGAATCTTTCTTCGATTCAAAATAAATATGCTGTTACTGGTTTTCATTCTATTTAACTCCACTGCCTTGCCTCACCACTCGCCAAACTTCCAACTCCAACGGCCTGGCCACCACAACACACAAATGCCAGAATACCATATTCATCCAAAGAAATGTAGTACGATGTGGCCTGGGTCTGAATGTAAATTGAATTCAATGCTCAAACTGAACTCAATGTGGGACAACACAAGATTCTCGAAAATTGCGAGATTTTTTGTAGTTTTTGCACGTACAGTCTTTGTTAGGAAGGGCTTCATCTCATCATCTCTTTCTACACCGTCCACCCAATAATCCATCCAACTCATAGCAAGGATGCATACATACGACAAGAAGGTCTAGAGTCTAGAAGGTATAACTGCAAGCCACCTAACAAAGCCTTCCTTTCTTTCGCATAGTGTGCTTGTAAGCTTAATCTGACTGTATGTAAAGTACTTACACTTACAATATTCCTGGTACCATGCTTCATTCCGTCATTATTCCACTAATATAGTAATTACTGATTAACTACGCTTAAATTCAGTTTTCACTTTACATTCCCAAAAGCATTTCTTCCACCGCCAGTGTACTATAGTACAAAATTATGATAAAGAGATACATTGTATTAGGCAGTTTGCGTTGGCATTCACTTATAAAACTTATAAATCTTATAGAATGTTTATAAGTTTCATAAGTTCCA